>JACXGJ010003268.1:0-55499 GCA_016801105.1 Esox niger | reverse complement strand
AGAGAGAGAGAGAGAGAGAGAGAGAGAGAGAGAGAGAGAGAGAGAGAGAGAGAGAGAGAGAGAGAGAGAGAGAGAGAGAGAGAGAGAGAGAGAGAGAGAAGGCAGCAGCTAAGAACCTTGTTATTATGGGTCTGTTTGAACCGTGTACTCGAACTAGCAGCTCAGTACTGTGGACAGGGCCGGGCCAGCCGCTCTCTGTTCTGGCCTGCCACCGTCCCCTTATAAGTACGTTCCCCTACAAAAACCCACCTCTGAAATAAACACCCTACATAATCCACATTTGGCTGGGAATATTTTTAGCGTTTCGATTTCTAGAAACCGACGCCCTGTGCCAGACACATGAGACTGTCTTATTTCTCCTGGAGGTTTCTTCCATTTCGGCCGGGAGACCTTCTGTCTATCTGAAGGGAGGCCTTGAACCATACAGTGACCGGCAGTGTAACGGTCGTCAGTTTGGTCCGAGGGAAAGATCTAAGAGGGGACGAGGACCCGACACTATCCCCACCGACCTTAACACGCATGGCACGGTTTCAGCTGTGACCAGGCCTTTGTCACTCTATCCCCTCAGGTCCTCCTGGGATCTCTCATTTCAAAGGCAGGGCTCCTGAAAACAACCGTCAATTTATTGCTCTTAATTATGGCCGTCTCAATGACCTTTAATTACTCTTTTGTTATGATATCCAAAGTGGCTGAGGGTCATCATGCTGTAAATATCAACAACACCAACAAACGGGACTAGAGATGTGTGCTAAAGTCACACGCACAGACGATTGAGAATGTATCTCATCCCCTGTTGGAGCCTACGGAACACGCCTTCAGTATGAACCCCCAAGTCCACTCCCCTCTTGCCCCAGCCAATCCCCAGGATCCTGAAAAGAGCCCGTAGCCCATCCCCCTCTCTGCCGCTGTCTCGATTAGATTACAATGAGGGCCTTGGTGACAGCTCCTGGGCAGGCTTGAGAAGCGGATGATATCCGAGATCCCAAGTTCCCCTTTAGGTCAGTAGAGAAACAGACAGGCCGGATAATATGCTTTCTAAAAAGCTGACCTCAGAATCCAACCAGCCCCCACGGAACCATCGGGACGACGTTAAAAACGAAGAAGCGATGGCGTCTGTCCTCTTTCCATGTATATTATTCTATGACCTTCAGTTTGAAAGCTTTTACTCGCAAACCTTTCAGTGTAGCCATTGACCCTCAGCATAACGGAACGTCCCCTCCACATCAAAGAGGCTCCGTCATTAAGGCAGTCCAGCAGGCAATAAAGAGGAGCTCCACTAGTCGACGACCAATGGAATGACTGAGATACCGCTCTCCATTAAAAGAAGACCAAACGCAGATACAATGAGCGGCCTGGGTTGAGTACAAAAACTTGGACCAATCTCCCCAGCAAACACCGACGCTAGCGGGACAACAGAAAAAGCTTTGTTCCCTTTGTGGCTCCCTGACCACCTACCAAAAGCCCTTCACAGGAGCACTCACCCTGGTATGATCAGGCCACTCTTCCCCCAGGCCTCCCTGGGCCTAGTGGGGCCACTGGGACCGAACACATCCTGAACCATCTCCTGTGAGATTATCCAAGTCAATGAGCACATTGAGGGAGAAACTGGAGCCTGCTATTCAGCTTCAGCCCAAACCCCCTTCCTTTCTCTTCCATTCCCACCATAACCCCAGAGGCCACAGAGGAAATAAAAAAGCTTGAAGAGCTGCACTCACAGGCTACTTCCAGCGATGCGTTGTGGCTCACGGCTTCTCCCAGGTAGTTGCGGGCAACGCAGACGTAGGAGCCCTCGTCCGGTTTGGAGCGTCGTCCGTGGACGATGCGCAGGAAGAAGAGGGAGCCGCTGGGAAGGAGCATGCGTTGGGATCGAGGGTTGTCGCGGTCCGTCTCCACCCGCTCGCCATCCTTGTACCACTCCACGGTGGGAGCGGGACGCCCCTCCGCCTTGCAGTTGAGGGTGGCCGGCTCCCCCTTGGACACGATCAGGTCGGAGGGATGTTCCACGATCCGGGGGGGAGAGTCTTCCTGACGCAGACGGGATCCTGGGAAGAGACGGGGATAAAGAGTGAACACATGGACGTGAGGGCGCGAGTCGAGCTTTGGTCCATTTAAACACAGCAAACGCAGTATTGTCATCATCCCAATGTGCGAGCGCAACCAGGAAGGTATCGAGGTGGCGTGAGAACTGCGACAGATGTAAAGAAACACTAGTGTCTCTGGGTCATGACTGTTTATTGTTAACCTAACACAGCAGATGTTTAAAAACAGTTCAGAGAACGGCTCCCACTAGGCTGAAGATGACGGTGTTCCTGAAAACCGTTTCCATCTTCCATTCATGGTTTTAGGCAAAAATAGTCTAATGTAATCCCAAGCAGGTGCCGGTGACACACGGAGCAGCAGAGAGACGCTAAACAACCAGTCTTGGACTGAAGTCGTCCTGTCATTACGTACAGTCAAGTCTCCTTCAGCTGAGAGACGCAACGTCCCAGCTACAGTGTTCGCAGAAATTCGAGGAGGAGACATAGGGAGGAAGAGCGAGGAAGAGGGAACAAAAGAAGAGAGGTAATCAAAAAAGAGGCGTGACTGGGATACAGCCCTAGTTAGACAAGTGAAGTTAACAGCTTAACATGCATGACCGAGGTGTCAAGATGGCAGCCAAACCCTGATGACACATTAGATCTGCTTTTAGATCTGCTTTAAATCCCAACCATCTAGGGTCCTCCATGCCCGAGGTATAGTAGATCATTGTGGGTGTGTGTGTGTGTTTGTTTCTCCAAACCTGCACCCTAGATCTCCTCACAATGGCCTTTGGAACCCGTTCTGCACCAATTAAAGAGAGCTGGGGCTAATTGGCAGCACAGGGCCACAATTAATTTACCCAGCATGCCGTGGACTCGCCACACTGCCTCATGTCTCGCTTTCCCTCCCCTCCTCTATTTAGACCCTTATTTCCCCTTAACCGTGGTGCTGAGGGCGCATCTTCCAGCGGTCGACCGTGATTAGAGGGAAGTCAGCAGAATTAGAGCCAGGCAGAGCTGGGACAAGATTCATCACCGCCACATAAACAGGGACGGTAGCCAAGTGACCATAATTAACCCAGTCCCCCCAAATGCAGAGTGCATTTCCAATGTGTCCCATTCACTCCTTTACTGCTGACTCTGAACATCGCACATTTGAACTGGAATAGGATTCAAAGAGTAGATAGAGTAGTAGAGATATGAAAAGGATATCCTATGTAGACATAAAATGATGTATTCTGACACAGTATGATGAGCCAATAGCCACGGACTAGTGTTGTCAAAGTCATTCCTACTGTAGTTACTCAGGAGTGGTTTTACGTGGGGTATTAGGGATTTGTACCGTTTTTTAAGAGATATTCTGCGTGGGAGTAATAACTCTATCTTTGTGTGTGTGTGTGTGTGTGTGCGTGCGTGCGTGTGTGCGTGTGAGAGAGAGTTATTGCTAAGCCCAGAGCAAGATCTAGCAAATCCATTCCTTTGCTTGAAAACGGAATGAAGCCCATAAAAACACGCAGTCTGCCTCAGATGTCTGAGGCTGTAGGATTGATCAGTCCGAGCCACTCCTAATTAACCCCAATCAGTAACCTGCTCCTGTCGCATGCCTTTGATCCCGCGGCCGGCGTGCTAACCAGGCTAACCCAGCACATCGGTCAGCCTGAGCGCAGCATGGTCGGGTCTAGGAGGCATCCCCTCTCCACCCATCGTTAGTTTCAACATCCAAGGCCCATGCCGACACCCAGCAGAGCCCTTCAACGGAGATCCGACAGGTCTGCATGTTTTATTAAACAGGCCTTTGAAGACGAGCTCTCTGCCTGCCCTCCTCTCTCCGCGCTCATTTATTTCCTTCTTAATTTCCAGCAGTCGCAGACCCGGGTTTGAGGTTGCACCATTAACTATTTAGATTGGCCAAATTGTGTACAAAACAGACTCCTTGCTTACTGGCGGTTTACTGTCGCGGTTTGATTCCCATCTTGGTACAGGGCTTCGTGTTGTTTTTAAAGGTGCTCAGCTTGGTGTTTCCGAGCAAATGCTTCAATGTAAAGAAACTCGAATTTCACCGAAGACTTTGGCTGGCCCGTACTGAACTGGCCGTGAGCCACACCATTCGTGTGAACGGGCGTGAGTGTCTGTTCGCACATCAGGTTACACAGCATTAGTGTTACGAAGACGTTTGACGGACACCTCGGCAAGGGGGAGGTGGCGTCGCTAATCCCTGCCTGGGGGGGAACTCGGTGTGTGAGTTCACCTCTCAAAGCCACTGATCCTCCGCATGTCCCGGAGTAGTCTCCGTGGCCCGGGTTACTTCAGCTCCATTACCCCTCACCAGGGAGGGCAGGAGACCGAGCAGGGTTACGGATTACTTTGTCTAGGGAGAAACAGGCCCACGCCCATCTCGACAGGTGTGCACTTTCAGCCGACTGGCGAGTAGCTAACCACCCTGTGTGATTACAATACCAACACACATGCACGCGCTCCCTCAGAGGATCACACTTGCTAACGTACGAGTACGTTTGCACGCGCTCCCTCAGAAGATCACACTTGCTAACGTACGAGTACGTTTGCACGCGCTCCCTCAGAGGATCACACTTGCTAACGTACGAGTACTTTTGCACGCGCTCCCTCAGAGGATCACACTTGCTAACGTACGAGTACGTTTGCACGCGCTCCCTCAGAGGATCACACTTGCTAACGTACGGGTACTTTTGCACGCGCTCCCTCAGAGGATCACACTTGCTAACGTACGAGTACGTTAGCACGCGCTCCCTCAGAGGATCACACTTGCTAACGTACGAGTACGTTAACGAGCGCTTCTATTCCACCGGTGCCTCTCTGTTCTCCCGGCCTAGCACACCCATCTATTCTCTCTGCTCAGTCACCCCCCCTCCCCAGCAACCCTCTTCTCCTCTCATCGACCCCCCCCCCCCGCCCGCCTCCAACATGCGAGAACGTGAAATGAGCTAATGGTGATCCGCAGCCTCTCCAGCGGGACTGCTGGGAATTCTACTGCAAGCTTCGGATCGATTGGCGCCCCAGGACAGATTACGCTCCTTTTAAAACCTCTGCTCCTCTGGCACACACTCTATTCTAACACACATTAAAACTCTCTCATTTACACAGACTAGTGAACTAGAATTGCGTTTCGGAGAGGCAGTGCTGGGGCGTACCGCTGAGGTAATTAACAAAAAGCTACAATCCAATTTAAGTTTCTTACTAAAAGCCCCGCAGTAATAAAGAAACTCCCCACCACCACCACCACCCCCGCACATCAACTGTTACATCCACTCACAGAAGAGAACGGTCTGAACCCCATCTACAGAACCGAGTTCTAGACTGACCTCTTCCCACGCACACACACACACACACACACACACGGCATGACAGCTTCCAATAGTTCTGAGGCAGTAACACGGGTGGCGTGTTGTGATGCGGTTCTCTCTCAGTTTCTCAGATTAATGTCAAGCCGATGTAGAAGATCCTGGTAGGAGAACTTTGATGGACACGGTCACGACCAACACAGAGATTAGTCTGCCGCTAGTGCTGTGAACCACGCGGCAGTCGCTCCCCGGCCAATCGATAAAGGAGTCACAGAGAGAGTGTCTCAGAAGCACCGTTTAATGGTACTGTCCCGCCAACGGTGAACCCATCCTATGGTACAGTGGAACTGCAGTGTGGAGCCGTCATCTCAGGGCAGCCTTGGTACTGGGAGATAACTGGAGACCAAGTGGGCTCCGTCAGAACCGGTTAGGGGTCTCTCTACCTAGCCTTCAAAGACAGCCCGGCGTTGCTATTCAAAACACATGCGCCGCTGGTGGTAAAGTCATACATATTGCATGCCTGTTAAAACTCTACAACTAGCAGGACTAAAGGGAAAACAAGCACAGAAATAGAGAGAGAGATGAGAGGCAGAGGCAGAGACGGAGGGAGAGCTATAGAGAGGGCGAAGAAAAATATATGCAAAAAGCAGCTAATAAGTTCAGCTCCAGTGACTTCCACAACTTCAAACAGAAATGTGCCTTTCACTTCACTCCGTGTCCTTTCCACTGCTGCCGTCTTGGCAGTGACTGAGGGAGAGGAGAGGAGCCAGCCACCTGCCTGCCCTGGTCCCCGGAGACCTGGCAGGAGGCAGAGGAGCCAGTTAGGGCTGTTCTCACTCCTGTAGGTCCTCTGGGCCAGAAGGCGGAGAATGACACATGTTTGTGCCTTTATGATGATAAAGCAGTGACCTTGACGGATGACATCATCCAAACTAATCTCACCTCGCAGCCTAATGATCCGGTCGAGGTGTGTGTGTGTGTGTGTGTGTGTGTGTGTGTGTGTGTGTGTGTCATTACGCGCTTAACCTAATGACGGATGCAACACCGTAACTACAACCCCATAATGACATCCTGCCATCCAAGGTCTATCAACTCATAAACAGGGACGATAAAGTCGAACAGTCGGCAGTTTTACAGGAGAATCTGAGCCCGTCTTAGGCAGAGCAGAGTTCTTCTGCGATACGGTGTATGGACACGAGATAAGGCAGGCAGAGAGAGGCGGACGAGGGCAGAGGGAGGCGGACGAGGGCAGAGGGAGGCGGACGAGGGCAGAGGGAGGCGGACGAGGGCAGAGGGAGGCGGACGAAGGCAGAGGGAGGCGGACGAGGGCAGAGGGAGGCGGACGAAGGCAGAGGGAGGCGGGGCTCCCCTTATCAGCCAGCCCATTATGGCCTGATTAGGGGACTGCAGGCGGATTAACGGCTGAGATAACAGCATCGGCGTGGCCCTCGGTTGGCCGGGAGCAGATGAGGAAGAAACCCCCCCTAGAGGCGGACACGGGTGGAAATGTTTTCTCTACGTACAGCCTTGACAATGGGGCTGTACGTAAACAACAACCCAAGCAACTTTCTAAAATCCCTTCCTCTACAACCTGTGAGTTACTGTCTAAAAGCCACCCCTCCTTACTGCAGATTGGTGCGTGTGTGAATTTCCATAGCAACGGTCCCTCGAGATGACAGGGAGGCGTTGATTTGTGACACAGCTATAGCTTATTTTCCTTTAATTAATTTATTTAGTTTCCTTTCATGAAGACACACTACCTTTTTAAAGTTCACACTACCATTTTAAGGAGTTCATGTTGATGGGGAGAAGTACAGGCTGAGGAAAAATACTTAAAACAATATGTCCTCCTAAAACAGCATGACACCAGACTGGTCCTAAACGGACAAGAACACCCCTCCTGTTCCTGTGACACAGGCAAGACCTGTTGAAGTCCTATCTCTAACTCAACGTCTATTGCCCACAATCCACCACTCTCACACCAGCATAGCCAACGGCCAGACAAGCATACACAGTAGTGCAAAGTGGCGCACTTACCCCTCCAATAGGAGGAAATCTCAAAGAACTTAGCGGAGAAACAAGAGATTAGAACGCAGGTCCAACCGCATCAGATAGACAAAGACAATGTTAGCTAAAGACCTCAGCAGCCAAACAGGGACCAAGGGACTGTGTAGTATCCCATCGCCAGGATCCCAAACCGGAACACACGGCGTGAATAAGACAAGGAGCCCATTTTCTATGTTACACTCGGCTATCACTTACACTGCTGAGAGCTAGGAGAACGACTCCCAGTGGAAGAGGGCACAGGGAGAGGCTGAGGAGGAGCCTGGGGCGGAGGAGGCGGAGAAAGGGACCGGGATTTTGAGTCTCCCTTTTTTTGCTCCTTCCTTTGTCAAGGTTTACCAAACAGAGCGGCGCCATTGCTGCGGTCAGACTCGAAGACGGTTACCAAACACCAATCAAAAAATGCCACACAATCGAAATTACATCAGATTAACTGTAAGCTCACATCAAAGCAAAAACCCGGCAGGCTTCAGATGCACGGAGGAAACTCAGCACTGCTATTAGCCCCAAATGAACCTCGTACCTGGTTCGGTTGGGGATGTTGCCATGACGGAACCAGCGCTAAGTGTGTTTACACGCGGTAGAAATGGTTTCTCCGGTAATCTGACGTGTGCGTTTGTCTGCCATTCATGGTTAGTAAGCGGAACCAACCAAAACCACAGTTGTGGGGGAGGGGTTACCGGGGTGCCAGTCAAGGCTACAGGGTGCTGGCAGTGTTCCCATCACTCATGAGGAGAGGGCCGTGTGGAAGCCCTCAGGCCGGGAGCACAAGCCCCAGCTCTGCACACTGTCAGCTGGGAAAGCCGTCCCTGGAGCTCCCTCTGCGATAGAGGCCAGGTCGGGAGTGAGGCGGCCCAGGGGATTGCTCCTCGGGGAGGATGGGCCCCATCCTGCTCTGGGGCCCCTGTCTGGAGCTAAAACAATGGAGGCAGTATTTTTCTCCCTCTGTCTCTGAGCTGTTTTCACACAGCCAATGAAGAGGGAGGATAGCATGACAACGCAGAGGTGATGGAGAGGGCAGTGGTGCTACTCGTAGGTCATGGGAAGGCAGTGGGGGGAGACGCAATAACAGCTCAAAGACATTATCCTCTCCGGCACATCAAATTGTTTCTCCTCTAATTACAATCTTCCAAAGTACATCGGTACATTTGAGGAATGACAGCAAACAAACACGCTAGGTGTTGGAGAGGCCCTCGGAAAGAAGAAAACTGCCACATTTCAGCTGAAGACAGAGGGACCCAATTCCCGATGAGTTGTGGCAGTCCTATCTCCAAAGCCAAGCTACCGGAGTGCATGTCATTAGACGCTAACCAAATACAACTTACCCAGCAAGGGCTACATATGTTAAATACAGGACCTAAACTTTATTATGTCAATTATCTGAACCAAGGGGGACATGTTTAAAGGACGTACAGGTGGAGCCAACCCTGATGGAACAAGCGGCGTACGCAGGATGTGTGTAGACAAAGAAGGGCTGCCGGTCACTCACCCCAGTCAAACCCGATTAGCCACCTGACTACATTTCCCAAACTCCGAATACACCCAATAGAGAACGACACCTATTGCAGCCAGCGAAAGACAAGAGAAACGGGACAATGGGGTTTCACTCGCTGTGGATGTCCTTCACTCCTTCACCGCCAGAGATTGGTGCGAAGTATCAGTAACTAAAACAGAACCAGGTCTACGGCCTCAAAGCCAACTCTTCTCTGGTAGAACCGGAGTGGAGGTCAGGATCCAGGGAAGCACAAAGGAATAGAGCATGAGGCAAGAGAATAAGAGCAATGACTTCTTGTTTTGGTTCTGTGGCAGTGCTGATTTCTAATGAGGTTTGACCAGTGTGATCTCCATGATACATCAAAGCAGTGCCGCCAGTGCAGTAACGAGAAGTTCCACTGGGTAATTGAATATGCCGGAACATTTATATCCCAACGGGATGGAAATATAAAGGCCCTCTTAACTAAATTATGCTCTTATGTAGACAACTAGTAGATAGAAAAGAGAATGTTCCCCACAGGGACATTTATAGGACCATTATAACAGGACGAATTGTCTACCACTCCGAAAGTAAATACAGAAATCTTCCAGAGATGAGCAAATTCGGTTTCAACAAGCGGTTTCCAAGTGTACTGTACGTGAGCTCGATGCGAAAACGTGCAGCGCTTTACGGATTATAACAAGATAATACTGTAGGGTCCCATATCTGGTTCTGGTTCTGATCTGGCATTAGTGTGACCTAAACAAGTCTATCCAGTGTGATACTGTGACAGACAGCAACGGTGATCTCACTCCCAAGGTCACCCTACCGCTTCAAATGTTTTTGTATTTTTTGCCTTGAGGGGACGAGGGGGGAGATGGGGGGAGGACCGAGGGGACGGGGGGGTGGATGGGGTAGAAGGAGGCAGACACGACCGGCGCGCTCAGCTGGCATACAGAGAGTATGGCACTTGGGCAAAGAGCCAAGGAAAAGAGAAAGCTCTGAAGGGCTGCCAAACAGAGTCAGGGAGAGAAGGCCACAGCCAGAAAACACTTAATGCTTTTTAAATGTTATTCGGGAGATGGCAGAGGCCGATAGACTGGACTGTTTAGAGCAGTGTTACGTTTCACAATTTGAACGCTGAGCTGATGACCTTAACAGCTTTTGGGGAAATGTTCAGCCAACCGCATTCTGTAACAAATCCCCCAACAGCCGCGTGTTGAGGGGGAATTTTGGACACAGCGTCTGGTCAAGGTTACAACTGTAATGTCTGGGAGAAGAATCTCAACACATTGACGGTGAGAGGTTAAGAGCTAAAGAACTTTCGCCACAAATAGCATAACACTGTGTCAGTGGATGTTGACTCGGGATAAGAGAGGTGCGATCCGATTATTATTTTTGGTCCTTGAATTTGGCTCCTAAAGGCATTTAAGAAGAATGTCTACGTGGTAGAATAAGACTACGAGGAGCAACAACTCCTGCTATGGCACAGTCTTGATAACATTGGTATGGTGGAAGAAAAAAACGGGCCTGGAAAAAGGGAACCAGGATTTAATATGCATCTTGTGATGCACAGTAAATATTCGGTCAAAATTAATGAAGGGGCACACTGTGCCAGGAGGCCATTTTGAGACATCTGCAGATGTGAAAGGATGCCCAGCCTGGCATTAAAAAGACATTTCCTGCTTCAGACAGCTGACTGCTACTGAGCCAGTCCTCTCTGCAACACCCACATATCATCTGATTCTGAACGCTAACCAACTGTCCTGTCCAGGTATCCAGTATGTGCAGCTATAAATGGAAAATAATCCATCACAGACTTGTTTCTGACATTCCGTCTTTCATTGCGGTGTTTGATGAAAGGAGACGCCCAGTGAGAGAGACAACTTGCCTATAAGTTTACAGAAGCTCCTTTCTTCTTTCCAGAAATGGAAAGGGAACGAGATCTGGACAAGATCCCAGCAACGTCAATTAACAAAGATGTATTATTGCATCTGTCCCTTGCCAAACCATTCACCAGCATTTTGTAAATGCCGATACATCTCAGAGGGCATGTCCTCCATTTCGGCCTGACATACGATCTCCAAATACGTAACCGTCACTGATGCTACTCCTCCGCACTCACTCTTCTGTCAGAAGTCGGTGCCTGGCTATCAGAGACCCGTTTGTATTATATTACTTACACAGACATGAATACATGGTGTGATGTGATAATCCGCTGACAGGTTTATGTTGGGGAAGGGGAAAAAGACATCTGGAGAGTAGAGATTTCAGGACATTCCTAGGAACGCACTCTAGCGCCACAGACTTTGCCACAGCCCGGTCACACCTCCATGACTGAGTTCCTGGCTGTTGCGGAGAGTTCATCACCAGCGGATACGGCAGAGGGGAACAGGAAGCATGGCCCTGGCCTTGAGAGATTGAGAACACCAGAGAAAGTGCCCGGTTTTGCCAACTGTACGTCCGCCAATCATCGGACTCCCTTCACCCGCCATTATCTCCAGTGGACGTGAAGGCGGGGGGCTTCGGGGTTAGCTGCGATTAACACGTGGTAACAGATGAAATGTCAAAAAGAATAGCAACGATCAGGTGTCGCGGCCTTCGTCGTCAGAGACCGGGGCGCGGGGCTGCTGAGGTAACAGTAGCTCAAATGTAGCCGCGCTGGGATCTAGGCCAGAAGCTCGGGTTGCATTAACGCGGCCGGCAGGCAAATGCACAGCGGGGGGACGAAATATTCCACAACTCTGCATCACATTTTCTGTGTTTGAAAATAAGTATATTAAGAAGGAGCAGCTCACACAGGCAATTACTAAGTACATTTTTCCTGCTAACAGATTTTCTAAAGTGAAACCAGCTTATGTTTCAGATGAAGTGGCGAAGTAAAAAAACAGAGCGTATCAGTGATGTATTGACTTAAGTCTCAAGGAATTGGCTCAAAACCCCAACCTGTGGAGTCGGTATTCAATTAGTGCATTCATAGCTATGTGCAGTGGGCAGGCGTTGGTAGAGCCCTTCAGGGACACTGGGGGTGGCGACAGTGTTAAGGGGCAAACAACATCGTTGGCCTTTCTTGGAAAACCTGAAAACCCTACAGCTGCAATAGGAGGAATGTACCGAAATGCTCGCTGACTTCTGGCGTTTCCCGCGTTGGGCCGCGCGCATGGTCGGAGAACCACCATGCGATTTGGCATCCGACGATATTCTTAGCCCCAAAAGGTGTTCAACCATCGAGGTTCTTGCCATTGTTGCGTGTTTGAAATGGAACGGAAGGAACAGCTTGGAAAAAGCTGCTGATCAAGCATCAACTGGCGACACAGAAGACTACTCAATAACTTCACTTACAGTCTGGGCTTCGGCAATTAAATCCAATAAGAAACCAGGAAGACAAGCCGAGGCCCTAATTTGAGGACAAATTAGATAAACAAAATGCAATTGAAGGCTGAAGAAGGCTCAACGGTGGAAAGGGTTTAGAAGGCAGGTTGATGTCGGGGGAAGATCCATCGGAATAAATCAACTAATGAGTTGCCTCTCTTTTTTCCAATTTAATCCCACTCAGCCTCTTTGGAGAGTTTTCCCCTGACAGACAACCAAAGAATAGTTTTAGCATTTCAAAGGTTTATCCAAGCCCTGCAGTGAGGGGGCAGGAGAATGGTCACCAAGACAGGGAGGCCAATCTCAGAGCTAGAAGTAGAGAGAGCGAGAAGTAGAGAGAGCAGAGAGGGGGAACAAAGAGTCTTCAAAAACTTATTCTAGAGCCTATTTGCACTATAAAAAAACATGGATTCAAACAACTTTAACATAATAATGTAAATCAAATTTGTGATTCACACTAACAATGCGCCATCAGGTGAAACATGAGTGCCCAACCGTTTGGCCAGGCTCCTGACCTGGAATAAGTATAAACTCACTGACATTGTTATTTACCTGGTAACTAATATTGCGTCCTCCTTCAAAGAACAGCTGTTGCTGCTGATGGTCAAATTGATTCTGTGCCCGTGTGAAATGTTTTCTGTCGCTTCCCAACTTTAAAATACTATTTTCTCCGATTCTGTTTTACGGGGCTGGAAGGTCCCAGAGAACCAAACTTCCAATGTCACTCTTTATTCCGCTCACATGCATGTTGAGTGAGATATCGCCTTTGGACCTCAACAGCCAGTCACCTCAGGAGGCGATGTGAGACCATTTCGATTTTCACCAGATTGTATCTCCAATGCAAATCAAGCAGAGTAGCGTTTATCTAAATAATAACCAGATTGTAGAAACACTCTCTGGCTACCGACTGCATGCTGTGAAAGGGGGGAGGTTGGAGACAAAGCCCCCCATGGTGGCACAGCTTCCTCACCACTACAGAGAGCTGAATGGGTTTGAATGGGTTATTGGTTGGTTTCTGAGCAGACCGAATTTTGGCCAACTACAGCTAAACTAACAGCACCACCGCCACCTGTAACAAGCTCTAATCTCCCATTTTCTCAGCAGTTCTAATGCCAGCCTACCATGTTACTACGTCTGCCCATGACCCTATCGTATGTCCACCCACGACCCTATCATCCAAACCCCGCCCTCCTCCCCCGGGCAGCCTTTGTGTACCCGCCTTTCACTTTTATCTAGAGCTCTGTCCTTCAGTAACATCCCCGGCCCTCCTCCTCTCTGAACAATCGCCCCTTCGAGGCCTCACAATGCTGCCTCCCCATTCCAGTCCCCACAGGCCTTTTCTGTGCGTCGGCCTGGTTTATCTGTCAAAGCCTCTCTGCTGACCGGCCAGAAAGAAAAAGACAAGCCTTAAAAAATGAGGCCAAAACAAAAAGGGGATGAGAGAAAAGAAAGCTGCATTCACTCCCTCCCTCCCCTTTTCTCTCCCACTGAGCGAACAACCCACTTTACACCAGTGGAGTGGGGAGGAAACTGGACCGCAGCACGGGACTGGTACTCGGCCTGTTTGACAACGGCTGGAAGGAGTCCACATTGTTGAGATTATATGTTGCTACGAAATAACACTGAACAGTAGGCTTCCCCACAGAACGCCCGTTTGAATAACGACAACTCATCCCGCCATTTGGGGGTGAGTGAGTTATCGGCTTTAGACATGTCAGAGGCGACCCGAATTGAGACACGACCCGAGCAGCATCAGCCTTTGGGCGGAGACAGATCATCTACCAAATCCACGCGCGACGTTCACACGGAGGACAATTGAGTTCTGTGTCAATTCCAATTTCTAAACGTAAACCCCAGTGTCACCCGTAGGCTCCGTGTGACCGGCTGTGCTTTAAGAGCGGTCCAGAGACCTGTGAACGTCTTGGCATTTATGTCCTCTTCACCGCGGGGCTTAGCACTGTCTGCCCAGACCAAGTCTTAGCACATCCCCACAGACAGTCTGACACACCCAAGTCTATCCACAAAGCCTTTAACTAGGGACCGCATACACACGAACGCCGCCTCACACGCCCATCCTCGCCCCTCGACCCTAACCCCGGCCTGGGGAGACGTAGCGCTGCATTCCCCGGGGCTTTGCAATACTGAGTTGGTGCTTGGGGGACAAGAGAGTTGGGGGGGTGGAGATTCACCGTTTCCTCCAATCATCTGAGCTAACTCAACCCTATCTCAGATCAGCCTCTCTTAATAGAACTGCTTATCAGTCCAGCTCCAGCCTGAGTCGGCAAATTACAAAGTATTGACTTCAAATGGATTGGCTAATTAATCCAATTAGGCATCTCTTTTCGGCCCATTAAAGCAAGTCCACCCAATCCCCCATCGACCCCTAAGCCGTACGCCCCCGTCCACCCCCGTGGAGATCCCAGAGGTTTTCATTCGTATAAGCAACATAGTGAAACGTTCACCTAGCCAATCAAAAGGGCAAGGGTGGCGCTGTTCCCATATCACTAACACCTGTCAAGTCCTCTCAGATCCCCATAAGTGGACAGGGGGTCGTGTTTAGGGCTCCATTTGGGGCGGGGCCACCAACTGCACATGTAGCTCCCTCAAACAAACTGCTGTGAGATGTTTATCTGGTCAGTCGCTAATGACCTGGGTGAGTTGGTGGATTAGCCAAAGCTTTCCCTCCCTCTCACCCCCTCTAACCCTCCCTCGCTCCCACCCTCAGTTTCAAACAGATCAAGGGGTCTGCCCTCCTGCATTCCTCTGCTCACTGCTCAGTGTGGTCTGATGGAAACAGAGTATAGCACGGCCCTAATCTTGGATCTCGTAGTGTAATCTGCGCTTGATTAGGATTAGTGATTCGGTCAGTGGGGATTTGGTGTCTGAAAGCTGCTCATGGAGCTCTCTGTACGCTGTCACTTCGCAATCAAACCTGCCCCGCAACTTTTTCGCTTTTCGCAGCTCGGCAGAAAACCCATGTCCTCAAATGGTTGGAGCATATAACACACATTTTCATCATAATTAAAATGTTGACAGGAATTTGGCCAAGTGGCAAAATAAAGCATGCCATTTTTTTGTCTTCGTGGCTCTGACGGTGTTTGGTTAAAAGGACGGGAGAGGCTGTGAGTGTGGGCTGGAGGGGGAGGAATGTGGAACGGCCAGGGGTGGAGAATGAGACAGGCTTCACCTGTGAGCCGTGTTCTGGCGCTCATTAATTGGGGTCTGCTGTTCCCTGCCATTCCACAGCACCGGGGGGTTGGGCGACAATTTATTATCTACACTTAGGAGTCAATTTGTCAGGACCTCAACTGCTCTGGGCTGATGGTGCTCTGGCTGATGGATTTAGCGCCACTGCCTAGTCCTTTAACAACACTCTGGCTCTTACACACAAACACACACACACACACACACACAGCATAAAGGAGGGCTAGCCCCGCAACTAAACACACAACGCAACAGGAGAAAATGAGAGATCCGGGAGTGAAAGATCCATCAACTCCAATCAGTTCAGTTCATCCATCTTGTCTGTTGATATGCTAGCCATATTGACCAGCCAGTTAACGGTGAGATAGACCCTTATACTATCACCAGTGGATGTGTTTCGACTGGGCTGCGTAGTGGATGAGGTTGACATTCTGTTGACTGGCTGCAGCTGTACAGTTGACTGACAATGGCTGAAATGTCTTCCCCTAAATGACTTCACCTTCGGTCAATATAGGCGCAGTACAAAGCAGCCCTGACGCATTGCATTCAACTGTGAAACAAGGCTCGTGACCCTAACCCCAGCAGACTCTCCCCTGCCAACGGAAACAAGTCGCTAGGTTGACTGTGGAACGTCGGCGGGTTGTGTCACGGGATGACCCTTGTCCGCTGGGTTTTTACAGTGCAACACAGGTGGGCAGGGTTGGGTGGAGGGCACTTGAACGTGTAACAGCAGAGAGAGATAAGAGCTATTTCCGCGCATGGCAACTGTATGAATCATCTGATAGCCAGGGAGGAGGTGATTGTACGGGTATTTACTACTGTACAGAGCCAGAGCAGAAGCCAGCCAGTCAACACAGGTCTGTAAAGGGTTTTAAGGTCATCTCTCTCTCTCGCGATCCCACACACTTTCAGCGATAAGCCTCTGCTGTCCGCTGCCCATAAAGGTAGAACTGATCTGTCTGGGTGATAAGGAAGTAAACCTTTAAAGAGGTAATAATGTGCAGCGGACGACCAAAGTGTTGCCAGCCACGCCTACGAGATATGCAAATGATCAAGAGTGACCGCCTGCCATCATGGCATCCGGAGTAACACGTGATCGTAAGACCGTCCGATTCCCTTAGCAGCAACAAGAACCCATGCAACGGGATGGTGATTCATCTCAACATCTCAGCCCAATCAAGAGCAAGTCCTTGGAGCACATGACCTGTCCGGTTCTATTCATACCAACGCTTCCTTCTCGCGCCTCTCCTCTTCTCGGGGTGGCACGGCTGTCCCGGGACAACACAGAGGTCTGCGGAGCCGGTCCAAGTGCCGTCCACAATCAGAAACTGTGGCATCCGGAGAAGTAGATGGGTACAGACAGGAGCAATCCTGCCCCAGGTCAGGGAAGGTCAGCTCTGCCGTAGCCATGCCATGGAGGATGAAGTGTGACCCCTGACCTCTATCTCTGCAGGCGCATCTTATGACTTCCTCACGCCAAGGAACGAAGCCTGCCTGCTTGAGTTCTCGTCACCACCTCGAAGACCACTCTCTCCTATCAAAACTCTTTCACATCTCTCTGTACCACAGGAAACAAAAAAATGGAGTTCCGGGAACCAATCAGGAAGTGGAACTCAGAAAAGAAGTACGGTTTTGAAAATGAGTTGGACAGTGCAGAGTAACCTCCCCTGTAATTCAATCACACGGCGTTATGTCACGCTTGGTTTTAATGAACTCTGATTTTCCTAAGCAACATAATTGCACTGTAACATGTCAGATTTAGTTCCCCAAGCTTGATTCTCAGCAGCTCCAGCAGGATTTTCAGTTCAGAGACATGTTTTATAGAGTCATTCAACCCCATTATTATCACTAACAATCTACTCAGTCATATCATTTCTCTAATTCATTTGAAGTTATAGTTCTCTCTATGCTCATAAACTGCTGAAAGAGGACATTTATCAAAGCACATTAACTACAACACTAGGTATTAAGTAGTGGTAGGAAATACAATTTACCCAGTTTCAAATTCAAAAACAATTACCCATTACCTAAGACTCAACAATGACATAATTACACACGCCACTAAAGCTACGATATGCTGCAGTCCACACAACACTTGAAGCAATATGATTATTTGAATTGAAGCAAACAAAGAAGTGGGTATGTCTTATTTTACAACTGCCATGACCTCAAAGTTTATATGTTTTATATCTGCTTCATTTTGCTTGGAAAATCAGCTGGTAGTCGCAATTGGAATGCAATGGCAGAGCTGTCTCAACTTTAGGAGAGCAGACATGTTCTGCTTTATAATAGTATTGTATATCGAAAACTGAACTGTGCAGGCAGGCCGGGACGACTTAAGTCTATCTGTGAAGGCATCCACGCGAGGGGTGAGAGAATCTTAGAGAGTGAGAGAGGCGCTAGAGAGTATATAAAAGCAGATTTAGAGTTGTTTTATTTACTAAGTATGCACAGCTACTTCAGCGATGTTGCTGTGGCATTTTTGGGCTCTACTTAATTTCACTCGTGTATTACAGAAAAACAAAAACGAACAGCACGGAAGAGAACAATACATTTGATGTCAAAATGCCACCCGAAAAATCTAATATATAAACTGTTCTAATTATATTTATGCCACAATGTACCAGCATTTACTTATCGCTGCATAAATTATTAAAAGCACAAATCCATAGAACAAGTTACACTACACCACACCACACACTAATAAACCGGCAGTTGCAACACAGTACGACTGTTGAAGAAACTGTCTGAACACAGAACAGCTCAACACTGCTGGAACGGAAATCGACTAATATGATGTGACCACCTGTTATGGAAATTCTGCACTAATTGTCATGAATGGATGAGGGACGCCATCACCAAGGCAGCGCCCTTATCTTCACCACTATCGATTTGAGTGATGAAGGGGAGCACTCTACTCTGTACGCTACCCAGGTGTCTGTGATACTAGGCCTACTGTTGACTGTTCACGGAGTGAGTTAGTCCACACCCTCAGCCCTCCCTGGAAGATGACTGCTCGGAGTCAAGAGTTTGCATTGTGACCAAGTGCAAACCTGCAAGGCCTGAATTGCACAACATTAGTTATGCCGAAGTAATCTTCAAGTAGGCAAGGATTGATGCTGTCCATATCAGAAGGCAAAAAGATGGACAGGCATGTTAATCCGTTGTATGTTATTTTGTGATTTAGACAGTCGTGCAGATAAATGAGATGAGGAAATATGTAAACCCACAATTTAAACCTGTATTGAGTGTATTTGAAAGTCACTTTTGTCATGTAACTAACATGCACAATTAAGTAAATTACAATTATTCTCAGAAATCTTTTACTCCTGTGTAATGGCCAAAATGCAAAGAATTGTAAATTGCTTACCTGAGCACACATGGAAAATTCCAAGTAAAACCGCAATCCCAATAGAAGTTGGAGACATTATTCAACTCTCTTTTCTGAGAAAACTGCTCGATTAATCCAAATTATTCGTGAAATACTTCAATCATACACTCCTTCATAATCTTGATGTCAATTTGAAAAAAAGAGAATTCCAGGAGAAAATATATTGTAAATGTTTAGTAAATATTTGCCGGGAAATAACAATGCTATCCCCAATGTAAGTGACTTGTCAGAAGTAATAGTCCATGAATTGTAGACAATAAATAAATCGACAAACTATCCACAAAATAGGAATAGGACGCGTGCTCTGCGCTGTAAAAATAGTTGTAATAAACTGATGAGATATCCAAAAGGCGATAAATAACCAAGTTTCGAGGTTTTCAGCTATTGTTTAGTCAGATGGGTCTCTGAGTTTGTCATCTCGTCTGAGTAGTCTCGTCTCATTCTCGTTTAACGGGCGTCCGTAGCCCACAATCCAATTCAAGCAGGCGAATCCTCCTCATATTCATATGGATAATAAAGGAAGAAAATTACAAACAATCCACAGAGAAAAGTTTAGATGTGATAATTTGTGAAGAAAAAAATTAGAGTACGTCCGACTTTACTCCTCCAGGAGAATTTATGCTGGCAGTCACATCATTTCGGTCCGTTTTTGAATCTGTCACTTGTGAACGGTAAGTTAAGAAGTTTATTTTCTCCGCGGCTTTAGAGAGTCAAAAGGTAGGAGACTGTAGTCCGCATATCGGTCGCGTTACTCCTACTTTTTCATCTATTAATTCACAGTGGCCCTTGGGTTACCCAAGTTTTGCTCCACAAAAGCGTATTTGGGTTTTCGAATCCCTGTGTATACCGCAGACCCCTTCACCTCGGGCAGGGGGATTCGTATTCACATTCACAGCACTTCATTCAGTTGAGCTGAATGCCTCGTCAAATGGTATGTGCCATTCTCCCCCCTTCAAGAAGCTAACAATGGGGTTTTCCATAGAACAAATTTAACCTCTTCCAGGCCGGGTTGGATAGCGCAGCGCAGATAGCTGTCAAATATGTTGGTGACTAGCCACATGTATCATAGGCCCACGGCATTGTTATTTATCACAATTCCCATGCGTGGCATATGTTGTGTTATACGTAGTCTGTGTGAACCGTCGACAATATGTAAACTATTATAACACCAAGTGTTTCCAGTTTTTTTTCTGGAATTATTTTAAGCAGTGGATTAGAATAATATTGCTATAATGAATATAATAGAACAGCCAGCCAAAATGGTAAAAAGAAATCCGCGGTTCGGCTTAACTACAATTATTTGTAGTGGACGAACATCCAATAACATTGAGTAGTCGAGAACAAATTAAAAAAAACACAAATATATTACTCCTAAAATAAAATGTTCCCTCAAGACGATGCATAAATATATGAAATAAATTAATATACATTAATAGTCTATTTGGAAGCGATTCCGCCTAAAGTCTAGTTCCCACAGAGCCGCTTGTTTGGCTGCAGTAATGCTCAAGCACTTTTGGCAGTAAGTACAGCTGCTCTACTCCCAATCCCATGCTCTGCTTGGGCAAGATACACATCTTAATCAGTCAATTAAAATTCACTTTAGGCGCGATTATCCGGGAACAAGGTTTCCTTTAACCGCGATCAAAGATGCTAATCTACTTAAATGTGTAAGATTATAGCTAACCTAAATCGAATATACTCTGTATTTACAGGCTGATCAAATAAACGCTTGGTTAGCCCAAGTAGTCTATTGTTTCTTGTACATCAGGTCCATATTTTACATTATAAGATTGAATCAAGAATAACTTTTCAGTTCAGTTGACTATGTAGCCTACATTTAATTCATTATGGTGCAAGCATGTCTAGTATGTACTTACAGACAATGCATCGGAAATTTTAATAAAATGGTAGGTAGGTACTCGACTAATTAAAAAAAATTAATGTAAATGTAAAAGTTTGAAAACACGAACCAAACATCTTTAAAAAAGGTATTTTTACATCAGTGAATATCATTTCAGCTCAGGGCGCATTCTGTTGAACCTTGATTAGTTACCCCACAGCGCCCTCCAGTGGGAGTTTATGAAACATGTCTGTCTTGGGTAAAATGTGTTGATCTTAGTGCCTCAATTTATGTAGGGTCACAATATAACAATTAAGAGACAATACAGCTTATAGTTACATGGAACCTACATTCAATCGTATTAACTCTGCTATTTCTCAATCATTCCTCTCCATTTATGCCTTATACCGGATTTTGTTGTCTTAGTGTTTTCCTGTGTGTTGCTCCTGCCACAAATCCTTTAATTGCTCCAGCTCTGCCACTGGCTGCACAGCTGAATACTTCCAAATGAAATGAAACAGTTCCTGCAGCCATGACGGGAGAACATTACAAGTCGGAAACTTACAGGCAATTATGGACTCATGCCCCACTGAGACTAGCAACTCTTTCACACACACACGCACACGCACACGGAGAAACATACATACGCAAACATGCAAACACACAAATTCAATACAGGTAATATGTTTAGTTAAAAAAAAAGAATAACAACACATGGCATGTATCCTATCAAAAATGACAACATAAAAAAGAGAACAATATTTATATTCATGATTATTATCTGAGCAAGCATAAATATATGGAAGATATTAAGACAGAATGTTCCCATGCTATATTGGAAACACTGGCTGACCCACAGTGTTCCCTCACAAATTTCAGAAAGTCCTCACACTGCAAGCAAACTAGGTATGACGGAAATCCTTGATTAGGTATAGATTCTTCGGCACTGTTTCAACAAGCAGATGTTGTAACATTTGCCACACAAAACCCCTGTAAATCATGCACTGATAATGGCATTTCTCATGCACCAATAATAAAAAAGTGACTATATGAACAATCCCCTAAAACAGTCAGGTAAAACTTTCTGTAAACTATCTGTAAACTATGAAAGCACAAACACAACACAAATGTTAAGGAATGAAGAAACCTATAACTGAAAAGTTTGTCTGCGTTCACTATCTTTTTATTTGTTTTAATATCAATGTTTTTTTGTCTACTGTCCATTGCCTACAACAGCCCTCCATATCAGATGACTATAACTGAGATTCTTTTCAGGCAATCTCTCCCACTCTTATCTCCTAGATCTCAGCCCAGGCCACCTTGATCGGAGCAGCACAAAGACAGATACAATTACATATCTGTGTTGGTGATGACAGCAGTAAGCCGGGAGAGGAGACGGTAGAGAGCTTTTAACATTTGAGCCAATTCACCTTCCGCTTCCCCAACCTCCACAAACAGAAAAAAAACACAGCCAACAGATCCAGCCACTTTTGAACTGTCCTCAATCACTTGGAAAAAAGTACTCGCTGTGAATTTTAAGTATAAAGAAGTTATAAATTCAGGGTCTATGATGTAATGTTTTCAACTCTGTCCACGCTTAGATAGAATGCACAAATAATTCAGTTCGACTTACTGTTAATGACCTGGTCACATTTGTGTACCTTGTTGCCGTGGTGACTCAGACCCAGGGGGTCTTGGCCGGGGCCCTGAGTTCTGTCCTGTGTTTTCTTACACCGCTGGGAGGGAGAAATCCGCAGGCCAAAATGGTGACGGTCCCTATAACCAAGACCTTTTTTCGGGTGAACCCCCTGCATGGCCAGCAGGAGCACCAGCAGGCACCCAGGCCGCATGGCGCCAAAAGCAGAGTGTCGGACCACACCGAAATTCAACCGCCACCAGCATGCGGAGTCCCGTTCGACAATCCTAAATCTGACTGGCCCCGAGGTAGTTCAACAACCAAGTGTCAAGGAATGTACCCAGAACCTCCCGAGGTAGTTCACCAACCAAGTATCAAGGAATGTACCAAGAACCTCCCGAAGTAGTTCACCAACCAAGTGTCATGGAATGTACCCAGAACCTCCCGACGTAGTTCACCAACCAAGTATCAAGGAATGAACCCAGAACCTCCCGAGGTAGTTCACCAACCAAGTGTCAAGGAATGTACCCAGAACCTCCAGAGGTAGTTCACCAACCAAGTGCCAAGGAATGTACCCAGAACCTTCCGAGGTAGTTCACCAACCAAGTATCAAGGAATGAACCCAGAACCTCCCAAAGTAGTTCACCAACCAAGTATCAAGTAATGTACCCAGAACTGGTCTCTGAAATTCAAGCCTGTCACCATTTCACCACCAACACAATAAGAAGAAAGAAGCTTGGCTTAATTGGTGCTGTGACAGTCCCATTCTTACAAATACAGCCCCCCTTAAATAAGACCATGACGGTTCATGCAGCGAGAACTATGAGATCCAACAGTATTGCAGGGAGGAACTGAAAGAGATTGAATATCTGCTTCAGTAAACCCGCCCCCCACCAGAAAAGAGACTTGAACGAGCCTCTGGACGACGTAATTCACAGCAAGCGTCCTTGATACAGTGCCAACCTGTGATTGGGGCCAAATCTTCACAACCCTGTGGATAGCTACCTTCCCCCGGTGCATGTTGGGATCTTAATGAGGAGCTCACTGTAATCAACAATATACACAGCATTATCAGGGTTCATTCACCACCTCCATTCCCTCTCTATCAGTCCGTCCAGCTTCAAGGACAGACAGGGTTCTCTTCTCGTTCTCATCTCCTTATTTTCAGTTTTTAATATTCAAAGGGAGTTTGGGGACGTTTCTTCTTTTCTTGCAATATGTGTGTGTGTGTGTGTGTGTGTGTGTGTATATATATATGTGGAGCAGAATGGGGACCCCGCTGGCTGCATACTGTGCCCCTTTCAGGACCCCTCACAAAGCCTGGGCCGTCCCAACCCAGAGGTGACTGACGGGGTGAAGCTCAGCTGAGGCGGAGCAAGGGAGCATTATCTTCTATTATTTAATGCCTACAGACCGCATCACCTCACTAAACAAAACGGCACAAAACAAAAACATTCTTCCTGGAATGTGATACTCCCCACTGAGATGCAAGCATATCGCCCCCGCCCCCCCCCCCCCAAAAAAAACAGGAAAGTATTCTTCCTCCCCAGAGAGCAATGCATCTTGGGAATTTATCCTCAACTGCCTTGGGTAGTCCTGTGGCATGACTGTATAATACAGCTTGAGATGCAGTAACCTTGGGCTGATTTTAGCACAGGAGTCTTCATAGGTTTAATCTTATTCACATCCTATGTTTGGATGTTATCCACACTTCACTCTCTTCACTCATTTCATCCTTTCATCGTTCAGACACTGTCCTTGGAGGAGAAATCATTCATTTCTCTCGCTTTTTTACACAGGTGTTCTCGTACCTCGGCTTTTGTCAGGCATCTCCAAGGTGTTTTGGAAAGATAAACGGCAATAACTTCACAATGTCTGAGCCAGACTTTACATTCGATAGAGCCCCTTCAACTCTTTCCAGGCAATCCCAAAATGTCCGGATGGTTTACGTGTCTCCCTGTCGATGGGGCGGGTGGGTGTGAATCATATTCGCAGGCACGGGAAGCCCATCAGACAAGATCCGCTATCGACGCCGACTCGCCGTGCAACCGGTGACCGCGGCGTCGTCCACACGCCAAGGTCGGCACACTGAGGACCCTCTCATGTTGACGGACACACTGGAATGGGGAGGGCTAGAGGGGTCAGGACACTGGAATGAGCACACTGTCTGGCTGACAGCATCGATTTCCATCAGCATCTCATAAAGGCATCCCTCTCTTCTCTTCTCGGCATCACCTCCAGCGGATGAATGGAGGCACAGCGGTGCAGACTGATAGGATTACCTGAGGCCTGTTATGTACATACCATCCGCTCTTGTCCGCTCTTCTTTCAATTTCCCCTCCTTTCGTAAGGCAGTAACTAATGCGTGATTGATGCGCACTGTGTCAAGTCGGTGACATGACTCAGAGATACTGTAAATCATCTGGAATGAAGAGACCACTGTGTCCCACAGAGGGCATGTTGAGAGAGAAGAGGATCGTCTGTACAGATTCCAGGCGCGTGACAGATACAGTATTTAGCACGGGCTAGAAGAGCAGGAAGTTGGCTGAGGGAGGAGAGGGGAATTTGTAGCTCAGAGGCAGATGACCTAGAGTGGTGGGGAAGTTACAAATCATTCGGGTGTCACTGTACTTCTTCAGCTCCGACGACAGCCCGCAAATCACCTCAGATTGGACGCTGAGGGAACACACTATTACCCTCCTCGCGGGGTTAGCAATGCTCCCTCATCATGTTACACTAATATACCTCATCTGATTAAATATTTCTGAATCCTGACGTCTACGAATGGCATAAAGGACCAAGCAAATTTGTGAAATTTGTGAAAAATGCTCTGCAGTTTCGCATTGACTTTCTAACAAATGCTGTACATAATATACTTTACATGGCAACGTATCGAGCTAACAAGTCGTTATGGTAAAGTAGACTATTTATGGTCTCGCGGGCACATATTAATTCACAGGAACATGATGCTCAGCTTTCACCCCACTAGGCAATCTAGCCAGGCAGTGTAAATATTACAGTAGGCAGCAGGTCCCCAACATGAACCACAGACAGAGGGCTCTGGATCCGACACAGAGGGAGGAGGGGGGGACTTAATTAAGAAGAGAATGCTTCACACTCCCTGGAATAAATGACTCTTCTGACACAATGTTGGGAATAAAAAGCAATTAGAAAACTCCTCTTCCAAGATTTTAGACCATTATTCAGGATTTCAAAGACCTATCTGGTGACAATAGGCCAGCTATCCTATTGGGGAAGACACAGAGAGCTGTAGATTGGCGCCAAATCACCGTCTACCACAAAGAAAGAGAAAGTGCCTGACTTACATTTTAGTCTTTCAGCATTTGCTAAATGACTGAAATTTAAAATGTGACAAAACAAACAATGTTCTCCCTTACAATTGATATTTTTAGTATTCGTTTTCTTAATTTCTTTGGATTATTGTCCAACTATTTGACAAAGGGGATATTATTATCATTACTTTAAATGTGTACCATTGTAAGTTAATAATAATCTCCAATATGCTTTGGAAATATCTATAATGTCACGTCATACATTGAATTTCTATGGAATTCATTGTCAAACTCTCTCTCTTTCACTTGTGCTCACCTCTCTTGCCCACCCTGTTTCTTCTCTCTTTCTCTCTCTAACGCCATCCATCATGGACATCTATCAGGTCTCCCAGCTATCTCGGTTACAACCCAAGAATGTGTCTAAAGGCTAGCCCTTCTGGGCTCAAGCTCAGCCAGAGAACTGCAAACCTGCACTTGTAAACCTTCCTTCCATACGAGCTCAAAACAGATTCAAACACCAGACAAAGGCCCAAAAATGTATCCTGTCAACATCATATCGAGAAAATCTCAGAGAAAGACAGGGAAGGCTACATTAGGGAAGGGGAGAAAATCCAAACAGCATGGCGAAGACATTCCACTCTTGAGGACAGGGTTTTCGTTTGAATATTTCAGACATAATAAAAATGTCTCTATCTTTTCGTTGAGATGACTGGCTTAGCAAATGTGTTTCTGTTTTGTCATTCATGGAGTGCCCCCCATGCAAGACGCAGCTACGAAGAATTGAGGAGAAAACAGACAGAGGAACCGGGGAAGGGGGGGCCCTCGCAGGATGCCACGGCGAGGCTAGAAGCACAATAAGGGGTACGGCGATAAACAGGCTGTTGCTTTTCCGCCTGCCTGCGCAGTCTGAATCCCCTTCCCCCGGTGTCTTTTAATGGGCCCCACATTAGCATCTGTTTAGCGTCAGCACCAACATGGAGGCTGATTAAAATAAGCCTGCTAGCATGGAAGGTTCCCGGCAACAACGACCAAACCCAAGACGTCAGAGGCTAGACTGCAGGCACAAATCTAATTCACTTGTTTCGTTGATAACACCTTTGGGTCTCACTAGGCTTGACATTTAATCTCATGCGTCAGGAATAGCATTGTGCGTGTGAATATAACGACATGCCGGCCAGTTATCGGATGGAGGCGTTCAACATCACGGATTAATATGCTCCACATGTTAACTGTTCCGGTACTGTACGGCCGCCAATTGGCGCACGGTTATGCACGGCTGCGCCAGCACAACAGGTTGACAGGAATTTAACCCAATTAGCGGAAACAAAACTCGCTCTCCCGGAGACTCTCTCCAGTCATTGTTGTCTCCTAGCTTGCTGAATAACCCGTGCCCCCATCCCCTCTCGCTCTCTCCCTTGTGGAGACGCGCGGTGGCAGAAACAAGTAGAATTGTGTTTTCATGCTAAATTGATTTAATTGGATTAGTGGCCAGAGATGTTTCCTGGCTGAGACGGAGAGGAGGGGAGTAAGCGAGCCAAGTGATGCCTTTGTCTTCACCTCTACAGAGCCACATCGAGATGGACTCCCTCACCAATCAGAGTGCGGCACGATGCTGGAGGTCCATTGGTAAGACAAGTCCAGTGTTCTAGTGTGTATTAACCTCTGAGTGAGGGGAGATTGGGAATGTTTGTCAAATTTTTTACTTATTCATATATTTCCCAATGCCAGCTTCTGACTGCATGCAATGTAAGTTAAAAAAACTATATTGTGATGTCATTCCAGCATGGATGTTACCACAACATGGCAACATAAGGTTGGTTGTCACATAGTATGAAGTTGGTTGTAACATTTTGCCATTCCTTTTTCATCAATGATAGAACCCATTTATACAAGGTTTAACAAGAACAAATGCTTTTGCAAACGGATGTTTGTTCTGTCTTCACTCAAACTTTGGAATCACGTGACTCACACGACTCAAGCAAGTCTGAACCGAATGGTTGTCGGCCTGTGACCAGCAACATCAATGTGACACACCCACAAAATAAGATCCCATTTACCATCTGGCTTCACCTAGTAACTCACACATTTGAAATATAACTCCCCCTTGCCTCTAAAAGAGTATCTATCACATCTCCCATATCCCATGTCCCTCTATAAGAGTATCTATCACATCTCCCATGTCCCTCTATAAGAGTATCTATCACATCTCCCATATCCCATGTCCCTCTATAAGAGTATCTATCACATCTCCCATGTCCCTCTATAAGAGTATCTATCACATCTCCCATATCCTATGTCCCTCTATAAAAGTATCTATCACATCTCCCATATCCCATGTCCCTCTATAAAAGTATCTATCACATCTCCCATATCCCATGTCCCTCTATAAAAGTATCTATCACATCTCCCGTGTCCCTCAATAAAAGTATCTATCACATCTCCCATATCCCATGTCCCATCATCATTTTTAATCAAATAACAAAGTGACTGTTTGCTTTGACCTTTGAAGAATGCTAAAATCCATTTGACCTTAGTGTTTTGAAGTCCTGACCTAAACTGACGACCAGGGTGCTGTTTTGTATTGGCCGATGTATCAACCAACCCCAGTCTGCCCTACACTGATGCTTCGCCTTCTCTATTTATTCAGTACTTTGCAACAGTCAAGTCATTTGTCATGACTAATTATGCTGACACAAAAACCCACTCATTACTGGGCTCTAGTAACATCTTTCAGCAAATTATGTATAATCTCACTACAGAGGAGAGAGTTATAGCACATAGCTTGGGCTAAACAAAATATTAACTTCAGACGTCTGGTGTTAAGAAAAAAGCAGATGTTGACGGGTTAAATCAGTATCAAAGGAGTTGAGTTCTCTACCAGCCCCGCAGACTAGCAGTAACTAAGAGGTAGAGAGAGAAGAGAGAGACACTGCCATTTGGTCAGAGAAGAAAAGGGGGCGGATGACACTAGATTGTTTATTTAATGGTTCTGTGTATGTTTTGAGGTAACTGGGCCTGGTAACAGATAGTACATAGTACAGATAGCAGAGGTTGATGCAGACTGGCGATTGTTTCTCAAGGTCAGCTTGCTGCAAGGCTGTTCTCAATGTTTCCACTAGAGGGACCAACCCAGTTCATCGGATAAGGGCTCAGTGAAAGACAAATGACCAAAGAAGCCAAATAGAAATCATGATTTTTCGAGATTAAGCACCTGTGTTTCACATTCGCATGTTTTCTCATTATATCATAAAACATCAAAATACAAATCTAAAAATCACAGGTAAAAACAACATACATTTTGTTTTTAAGGCTTCTCTGTGGCCTATACTGCCAAAGTTACATACATTAAAGCATCTGCTTTCTTTGTGTGGTTTTCTAACCAATTTTGGACTGTTCCTTAAAAGTTTCCTATTGCTTAGTTATAATAGCCTCCATCAGGGTTTGCGGGAATGTTTTAGGGGAGTCAGGGACCACAACGGTGACTGATCTCTCTCCATGGATCCCGAGCGGAGAAAAACAAAAAGACAGAGCTTCATGCTAAAAGCATTCCCCTCCATGTCTCAAATAAAACGCCTCTTCTCCCCCTCTCGCCCCGGTGAGATCAGCTGCCAAAACAAACTGCCGCTGTGATGAATGTAATAAATCTGATCGATGGGATATCTGGTCCCCTTGACCTCACACCACACGTCAACGTTCCGAGAGCAGGTGCTGCTCAGATTTACAGACAACGTCACGTGATTTCACCCCCCCGACACAGAACCAGATACACACGCGGTGTCGATCTGAGCCCGGCACTAGATCCGGCTGCGGCGGATGACTGTATAGTGTCATCTCTATTAAACAGAGTAACAGTTTTCCAAATCATAGAGCTGTCAGAGCTGACAGTTATTGGACTAATCTCTCCTGTCATGAGGCGTGACTGCGAACTCACAGACAGGCCTAATTGACCGGGAGACTGGTGGCGGCAGATTGCGGGCGCTTAGCGGACCCGCGGTCGGACCGGGCCCGAAACAGCCACCACCTACACTTTTCTGCATCCGTATCGGTAAAGGGCCTGTTTTTCCGTTCAGCTGTGAAAGTGTTGTGAAATAGTCTCCCTCGGGACATCGGCTGTGTTCCTGAAATAGTTCCCGCCTGGCCCAGGTGACTGACGCTCTAGCCTCTCTCCGGGGCTCATAAATCACGGACATCCGTCCGGACCCGCCTTGGTTACGCTGAGGTGGCAGAGGTGCGTCTATTGTCTCTGGAGGCTAACCCCAGCCCCCTCCCCCCCGCTGTGTGACTTTCACCACAAGTCACGGAAACCATTGAAAGGGTCATAGTACCCTTGTTAAGAGCGGAGGCAGTCTACCAAGATCCCTCATCATCTCCTCCACCTCCCAAAAACGGGCGTGGGCGATGATCTCCACGGAGTATCCGAGCATCTGAAGAAGCCTGGCTTTGTGGATAGCGTACAGACCCACCTGCTTGTTTAAAAACTAACGGACACTGATGTAAAACCAAACACAATCCAATGGATCATAAACTACTGTACCTGATCATCAGACGGTTTGTAAGACTAGACTAGGCAGTGTCAAATCAGAAACGTACGAGCACAGGGTCACCAGCAAGGATGGTCCTGTCGCCTGTTCTTTATACTCTCTACACAAATAACTTTACACGAGTCCCTTACAGAAATTCTAGAGAGAGCTGTTTCATGAGGGAAGACGACGGAATACAAATGAGTCCTTTGTGAAATGCTGTGAGGCCAATTACTTGGAACTGAATATTTGGAAAACAAAGTAATTGGTAGTAGCTTTTAGCGAAAAGAAAGATATTTGTTGTCCCAATTGTATTAATAAAGAAGAGATCAAAACAGTTAATACTCTGGAAAGAGAACTTGGCAAAAAGGGACCCAAACAAACATGATCAAATCATTAGCAAAGCTAGTGGTGAAATTGGCTGCATTCTGGAACCAATGCAGGACATGTTCACATAAAGAACGAGTACTAAGACATCAGTCACAGACAGCAATACACACACATTTAAAGTGCCCGTCTGCAAAACAGGGACAGTACCACAGATTCAAAACATCATGTGTGTGGTCTTTCCAAGTCTTGACTTTTTAAGTCCTGGGCGATGCATGACGTGATACAACAATATCCATATATGACATTAATAAATCAATCTACAACCAGTACACAGACTACCCATTCTCACAGCAAATCATCCATTCAAATAAATAAAGGCTAATAACACTGATCCCTGCAGAAACACAGGTAAAGAAGAACAACTCTTTTTTCCCCACATTAACTTTCTGTCTGCATGAGAAAGCTTGACGTTGAAGTCCATTTGTGACGGGAGGCCCGGGTAGAAAAGCATCAGAGACCCAAGCACTTAGGCTGCAGGAAGCATCCTTCCCACCCCTAATGCTTTCCGCAGCCTTCTTTGTGCAGAGCAGGAATTTAGAACCGGTAGGGCGGGAAACGTACAGCCCACGGCAATGACCTGGCTAACGAAATCAGCAGCGACAGTAATGCGCTAAGAACAAAAGGGCTTGGGAAAAAAACAAGACAAAAAGGTCTTATTGCTCATTGTCAGATTACTTTGCTTAATATTACATGCTTTCCCCTTCAATTTGGGTAATCAGAAATGAGGCAGCCAGAGAGTCCCGAAGACACCATATGGACATCCAGGCCCGATACAAAGGCAGGAATTAACCACCCACTCTTCTCCCTCTCCCCACAGCTGGTGCAAAGTATGGCCTATCTACATGGGAGGCATGGGAAAAAACATTGTGGCAACCCAGGGGTTTGTCTGTTTGGATATAAGAGGGGTGTTGGATATAAGATATAAGAGGGGTGTTGGGCAGGTCAAAAGTCAAAGCTGATTGTTAGCGCTAAGCAAAATCCGACCCACTTCTTTCCCTGATAATCCTTTCAACGGCAATGAAACCAATTTATTTCCTCAATCCCCACAACTACAACACGGATGTTAATGATCCAACCCCATTCTCAATGTCTTTTCACCCTCCTCATTCCTCTGTTCTGTCCCCCCACTCAAGCATTAGGCTGTCCAGAGTGTGAATCTCTAATAGAGCTATTTCCCGAAACAACGTCGAATGAAGCTGTGGGGATCAGGGAGATGAAAAGAGATTGGACAGGGAACGGGATCACCATCCTGGCTCCATGGCCCGACGTTAAGGCTTTGGGGAACCTCTTCACGACAGCCGTTCCAGGTCAGACGTAATTAGATCTCAAGTGGGATCCTTTCTCCGGGCTAGGAAGGCTTAGTTTGGACTCCGGCGGGAAAACAAGAGCTTTGAGGGACGGTACTGCGCCGAGAAGGACGTTAGCGAGAGGGGCCGCCGCGCACGTACGCCATCCCATCGATGCCAGCGCCACAGAACTTCCAGCGACGAGCGAGGGCCAGTACGGAGACACAATGTCCCCCTGGTTTAACGCGCACGGGCGGGGCGACGCAGGCCGGCAGGTTGATTGGTTTTGTAGGGTATACACTCAAGGCCAGAGCAGGGCGGGTAATGACAAGAGGATGGACACGGAACAGAGCCCTCCATCTATCTCACGATAAAGCTGTCAGGATGAGGCCCATTCAGCTAGTAAGACAGCCGGCCAGACGATACCCACGGCGGACCATGAACGCCACGACTCACACGTCAGACGTCACCGACACAAACCGGAACACGCTCAGCTCAATCACTCGTAATGAACGTTTACAGGTCACTTGTAGGGAGGTAGCCCCGTCTGGCGCCTAAACTGGTCAAGTTATTCATCAGCTACAGCCCTCCCGTTTAGCCTGTCAGCACTTTAGTTCTCTCAGCCCATCCGTCAGTATAGCGAATGGACCCACACTAGACGTTCAGGGGCAGGACGCAAGGAAACAATCTGAAGTATAGATGCTGTCTGCAGTCTAGACCCATTCTGTCCAATAGCCAATCAGCGATGGCACTGTGGCAACCTCCCATTTCCACGCTTCCCTGCACGTCTTTATTTCCATAAGCTGACAAACGGAGCGCCGGGCCCTGATCGTCGGCGCCCTTTGTGATGTGTGACAGGCGCAGCGGCGGCTACGAGCAGAGATAGGCTGCCGCGAAGCCGTGCTCGGCCTTTCATGTCTCGGCAGATGAACCGGGGACCTGTCTCTTCACTATCTGAGGCGCTTTGCCGCGGCAACAACTGTGGAGTGTGTGGGCTCACACGCTTTAAGTGCTGCCGGGTGTTTAGCATGCCACTCTAATCCCAGAGCTTTGAAACAGGTTGCTTTAATTTATTATTGACATACATTTACTTTCTCCTTTGATTTCAGGAAGCCATTTTTGTGAGAGCTTGCCGGCTGCAATGAACAACAGCAAAGTTGTTTTGGAGAAGCATAAAAAGCACTTATTTCCACACTTGACTAAACTTCAGGTCAAGAGTATGTCCTATTGAAAGTAATATAATGGTATTTTGAGATAATCCGAGCACATTCATAATTTAGTTACAATCTAGACAAAAAGTCTGTATAGTCATTCTTCAACATATCAAGTGTTTTCAATCTGCATTATTAACCTGGTTAAGTTCCGTAATCCTGATTGGCTGACAGTAATATCAGCATTGTGCATATTAGAAAATAAATCACACATATGATCCAAAAATTCCAGATTATTATGTACATTGTTAACAAATGTATAATTGCAATAATCCAGCTACACGAGACATTCAGGTGGAACACGTCACAGCCTTCTGACTTTCCAGGAATGTCCAGTGATTTGCTATTTGTATAGGTTTTGTGATATATGGCTAATATATACTGGCCATGCGTTGTTTCTATCCACTCCACTGAAAACATCCCCTAGCCATCTACTTAATTAATAAAGCCCAAGAAGGTGTGATGTGTTTAATATATCACACTCCCTCTAGCCTTGTGCTTATGAACTCCCCTTAGACTGGGTTTATGTTTAATATATCACACTCCCTCAAGCCTTGTGCTTATGAACTGTCCTTAGACTGGTTTTATGTTTAATATATCACACTTCCTCAAGCCTTATGCTTATGAACTGTCCTTAGACTGGTTTTATGTTTAATATATCACACTCCCTCTAGCCTTGTGCTTATAAACTCCCCTTAGACTGGGTTTATGTTTAATATGTCACACTCCCTCTAGCCTTGTGCTTATGAACTCCCCTTAGACTGGGTTTATGTTTAATATGTCACACTCCCTCTAGCCTTGTGCTTATGAACTCCCCTTTCACACTCCCTCTAGCCTTGTGCTTATGAACTCCCCTTAGACTGGGTTTATGTTTAATATATCACACTCCCTCTAGCCTTGTGCTTATGACCTCTCCTTAGACTGAGTTTATGTTTAATATATCACACTCCCTCTAGCCTTATGCTTATGAACTGTCCTTAGACTGGGTTTATGTTTAATATATCACACTCCCTCTAGCCGGTTCTGGATTCTTCTATGCATGGTAGAGTTTTAATTTGCATTTCTAGATGCAAGGATGTACTGTGTTCACAGACAATGTTTGTCAGAAGGGTTCCTGAGCTCATGCAGTGATTTCCACTACAGACTCGTGTCTGTTTTTAATGCAGTGCCGCCTGAGGGCCATCCAATATGTGTATTCGGCCTTGTCTCTTGCATACAGAGATTTCTACAGATTCTCTGAATATTTTAATGATATTATGTACCGTAGATGATGAGATCCCTAAACTCTTTGCAATTTTTCATTGAGAAATGTTTTTTCTTTTTATTGATGAACTATTTGCCCCCGCAGTCTTTCACAGAGAGGTGGACCCCTCCCCATACTCACTTCTGACTGACCAGTCCAATCTTTTAATACCCAAACATGTTACTGACCTGTTGCCAATTCACTTAATTAGTTGTGATATTCAACCAGGTTTATTGTTTTTACTATTACACACGTTTTTCAGTCTTTTGTTGTCTCAGTCCCGACTTTTTTTAAATGTGTTTCTGGCATCAGACAGTGATGTGAGTCCTCCCCATGTGGGGACAGAGTATTGTGAGGGACCCTGGGGACACATATCCACCTGCACACATGGAGCTCAATGTCCTCTGCTGTGATCAGCCTCTTAGCTCCGCCACATGGTGAGAATTACCTCTTAATCAATGAAACATTTTCCAAAGGGTGGAGGGGGGAAACACATTAGGTAAAGGATTCTTTCCTGTGTGGCCCTTTGAAGGTGAACATTTTCCTCGCTAAAGGTAGCATTTTTCAGTCTGGTAATCTGTGGTGTCACCCGGGCCGGCGGTGGGGGCTGCAGTCCATTCTATCCTATCAGCAACCGCCTTTGCAAGGACACATTCGCTTCATTTTCTTTACGCGGCTGTGCCGGATGGATATACATCATATTGCACATAGATGGGATTAAATAGCGGGACTAAAGATGTGTTCACAGTATATTTAGTAAGGGGCGATGTACTTAATTGTTCAATTTTAGTTGGTCTATACTGTATGTGAAGGTAGAGACAGTAGGCTACAGTATTTTATTAATATGTATCATTATTTTGTTATATAGCGAGCAGATAATGTAACTTTCAGATCCATGACACTGGAAGTGATCCTAGCATTTCCTGAGGTACTAAAACCTTTCTCTCCAGGAATCCCATCCTCCTTTCCAGCCGACACAGCGATGGACCCTGGGTAATGGCTCTAGCAGTTCATAACAGGGTTTCCTGTTTCTGCAGGAGATTTCCTGAAGAGGCTGTGTGTGAGGTCTACTAAATCACCACGAGAACCAAGACTGTATCCCACACCAGCACGACAAAGTGAAGGGGCTATCCTATTACCCTCAGGTCAGGAAAAAGTTCCAGAAAAACAACCCAACACACTTCTCATCTGGAATCACTTTAACATCAGGTCTGTGCGTGTGCTTGTGCATGCGTGTTTTTGCCTGTCAGGTAAGCCTTATCCCTCTCCGTCCTGCAGAGCCATGTGTCACCTGGAGACACCTTCCTAAGACCTCTCTGCCTCGTTCTCCCACAATTCTCCTCTTCCTGTGTTCACCAATGGCAAACTACCCTGGTCTCCAGAGGGGCTTTCACAACTTGATCGTCATATTTTATTACATGTCCCTTACGTAGCGACGGAGCTTGTGTGGAGACAAAGGCTGTGAACGCCTTATTAGGTTCCTCGCCGTGTATTAAACTAGGTATACAGATGCCAGGGGACTTTTTAATCCCAGTGAAAGACATTCACAACTGAGATCATTTAAAACATGCTGGTTGTAATCCTCCCGATTACAGCAGAGAAAAGAAGTACAGAATGAATATAACAGTTGCTATATGGAAAACAATGCCGCAATTGAACCTTTCGAGCCCATTAATCATGATGGTTCCATGCCCTGTGTAATCAGCACCTTGAATCTCACATTTTGGCCACTTAACAATAACAACTTAAAGCAACATAGACTTAAAGATTAGGGAAACTTGACAACAAAAAACAATAGATGAATTAGTATGTACAGGGGGAAATTAAAGAGAGAAAGCGAGGGAAGGAGAGAATGGCTTAGATGGAGGGATAGAGAGAGACACACACAGATAAGGACATAATAATGCAAACGGAAAGATTTAACGCTGTCACTTCAGGAAATGATTTGAGAGGAGATCCGTGATTTCAAATCAGTGATTTGAAAACGGACCATTTCGCTCAAATTGGTATCAAATCACTTCTTGAATTGCCTTTCGTAAAGCTCCAAAACGTCCTTCTCCCTCTCCTCCAACCGCAGCCACACGGAACAGGAAGAGGTGACCGCGGCAACAGAAGGTGAGGTGGGGGGGGGCAGTACCTGTGTATCCCAGGGAGTTGTCGTCATCGTGTTCAGCGGTGGGGGCCGGTGTGGCCCCTTCGTTGGCCCCGTCCTCGGCGCCGGCGCCCGCGTCTGTCGGAAATAACACCAGAGGGACTGAAACCCCTGGCACGACCCCTTTGCCGAACGCTGCCCCTACCCACCCCTGGCTCAGCAAGCAACAGCAGACACTCAGCAGTGCTAACTTCACGGGGCTCCGCCGACCGCCAACCGGAAACACCCCGCGGGAGAGACCCGCCACCCACATACCCTCTCTGTTTCTACGATCCCAAAATGACGCGCAACGAGATCGAGTGAGACAGACCCGATCTGCTGTCGTCAATACAGATCCGTCGGAGGGTTCTGCCAGGACCGTATGTATCCAGGCTCGGTAAGACGGAAAGGTCGTCTGTCTTCTTCGAAGCTCTGCGGGTGTTGGTCACCGCGCTAGGTTTCGGGGTGTTGGTTGAGGGTCTCCCAGTGTGTCAATGTGAGTCTGGAGTAAAGCCTTGTGAGCCCCTTCTTTTCTCTCAAACAGCCATAACTGTCCAGCCTCCTAAGGGAGCATATGGCCGGGGGGCAAACAAAGCTGGGGGCGGGGGACCACACCCCAGACACACCTTCAGACTCACACAGACGCTTCTGATGTGGACAGCGTTTCGTAGCCAGTTCATCTCCGACCAGTCCTTTTCGATCCCTCTCCAAAAACTAATGGCCCTGTCTACCTTCTCTGCAGTCAGAGACAGGTTTAGGATGGGGGGGTGGCTGGGGTGAGGCAGTGGAGGCCAAGAGGGCTGGGCGTATGGCTAATGGGGGAGATGGGGGAAACAGTGGTTGAGGGGGGCACCGTGCCTTCATGATGGCTATAGGCGTGGGATAAATCAGTGCTGGCCATGCCCACTCTCATTGTGGGGCAGTGACAGGGGGTTAATTTGAGCTGGGGGTGGTGTGCGCTGGGGGTTAATGAAAGGAGGGCTAAACTGTCCGGCTGACTGAGAGGCAGTCTGTCGGAAGTGCCCGTTTCCCCCAAAGGGATCCTGCATTAGAAAGGATAAATAGCAGACGGCTGACAAGATAGTTCATCGGAGAGCACTTTGGATCACTGAACTGTGGAACAGTATGGCCCCCAAACCCCTTTGTCTTGTGTCTTTCTAAAGAGGCCTGGCAACGATGAGGCACATTGGGAGGAACATCGCGCGATCGACGTGATACGGCGTGACGAGCCTTCAACTTCTGACGAATTGGCAATAAGGAGAAAAAGAAGGTACTACAGACTTTCTGGAGAATGGAGTGATTTACCCCGCCACTGTTCCTGTAATGTTGTAATTAGATCAAGGCTGTGATGGTTCAAAGGCCCATTGCGAGGCCAGTCGCAGTGCTGATCTGCTGCTTACCCAAACAAGTGGCTCTTATCTGACTGAGTCTACGGGACAGAAAAAGGACGGCAGAACAGGGGAGGCAGGAGAACACAAAGAGAAGGAGCCACTCACACAGAGACGGAACCATGCGGGCACAGAGACGGAACCATGCAAACACATAGACGGAACCATGCAAACACATAGACGCAACCATGCGCACAGAGAATACAGACAATTAACCAGTGGTGAATCTATGCATGTCAGACACAGAATGGAACAGACACATCCAACAGAACTTCTGTCTGATCTCATTTTGACACATATGACACCGCATTCCCAGATATGCACAATCTCTGGCAACGGTACGATGTGATTAATTACACGACGTCGCCTGACAGCTAATGTGGCAGGAGACACCGGTGGCATTTGTGAACAAGTTAGAACTAAAACAACACAGCAAGAAGGATTAATCACCCATGACCTTCAAAATGCAACCGTTCCAAATCAACACGTTGTCAACAGGAGCCGACATAACTCCAGAGGGCATCGCGAGGCCACTCCCGTGTTCATTCGAACGTCACGCGGAAATGGGTGTTGTGTGTTTCAACGCCCACAACGTTCCCCGCTGCCGGTCACGATGAACCGGCGATAAATCGAGTGACTTTAGGTGGAGAACACTGCAATGAGGCCAGGATGCATGGAATGTCTGCTTTTCCTCCGGTACACTCTGTGTTTAATGGGGTGGTCCACAGCCTGGTCTACAATTGGAGGCCATTTTGGTGTTCATTAACAGGTGGTGTACCCAGCTGCCCCAGGGTTCTTGGACAAAAACAGAAGAGCCCTCAGGACTCCCCACCGATCCCCCCCCCCTCCCCCCACCAGTGTCCCCCTTCACCCCCTCAAGCCACAGTGCCTCTCCATATCGTATCTCCCCTGTTGGCTAATTACCGAGGTCCATGTGCCAATAACCGACTGCTCTCAGACTAATACAAAGACAGAGGTGCCCCCCCCCATTGCCCCTATACCCCCCACCTCCGGACTAGCACTCGCCTTCCAGACCCTAATTTCCCTCAGCCCTTATTTCCACAGTCCAACAGCAAAAGAGCCCAGTCTATTTTCAGGGGCCCTCTCCACTTTAAGATATCCTGTCCACAGGGTGCTGGCCAATGAGCTCTTTTAGTAGCTCTTGGCCTCAACCCAGAGGCTAGGATTCACCAATCAAACTGCAAATGTTTTTTTCTGTAACTATGGGCAATTAAATAGAGCTTAAGGGGGAACTCCTCACGTGTTAAAGCGATACTCTGTTTTCGTCTCTATATTAAAATATATATTTATTTACTTATTGTGCCATGTCTTTACTGAATCATGTTGTTTTATAACAAATGCAAATATGGATTAATGGGGGAGTGAAATCATCTGGATTTTTTTTAACTTTATCACAGCGCTAATAACATGTTTAAATGCACTTTCATATATTTTATTAGTCAGTGGTAAGTGAATTCATTAAAATGTGACAAAGAATTAATTTTTTAACTAAACAAAATACTTTTTAAAAAGTATTGAGAATAGAGCAGCATGCCTGCAAGATGCCTCCAAGCCACCGTTGAATCGTTACTGTCTTCAAAATAGATCAATTTTGCAAGTCATAACTAAGAACTGAATCGAAACCTAAAATGTCTGGTTTTATCTATAATTATATTTTGTCATGATTACATTTTATAGTCGTTGATTGGGAATGTAATGCAATGTTGTAAAGCCTCGTTAGACTCCAAAACCAGGCAGATCCCTCAAGAGCACAGTGGTGATCAATGTACTGTTAAATACTTACTATGATATTAATTCCCAAACTATGACTCGTACTGAGGAGGCAGACTTGTTTCCTTGTCATCTGTACATATAACTATATCCCAAATAGGGCCTAGTTGTATGTACAGTAAATAAATGTCTCACACTTTCCGTCCTGCTAGGTGAAATTTAAGAGGATAACTGAATTGATTGTTAAGGATTAGCCAATCAGTGTGACTGATATTCCATGTGATTATGAAGGTCTTAAAATTGCCCAAAAACCATCATGTGAAAAACCATACAAAAATGAGAAAAGCAGTAATCAACAACAAACACATCATGAATAATATTGTGTTATTATGAAATGAAATACGGTACCTTCATTCAGAAAAGTGACATCATGGATCTAAATATTAAAATATTCAATATAATTTTTTTTTTTAAAAAGCCACATTTATTCATTAATTATTAAACAATGCAATTATGTAATCATTTATTCATTCACTTATTGATTTCATTTTGAGTACTTCGGTCCCCCATAGAGGAGCACAGTGAGACATGACAGCTCAGTTAGCCTGAGGTCTTTGTTATTTTTCCGGTGCTTCTTATTGCATAGGCTGACACACGCACACGCACCAGGACAAGCAAATCCTTGATGTGGATGGAGGAGCTGGCTCCTGTCTCATTCTCATCCCATTGTGTATTGCCAGCAGCGGTCTGCCCAGCCACTGGTGGAGATGGATGGTGTTTAAATGACCAGAATGTATGCAGTCTGACACTAAGTCCTGGGCTTATTCAATACAGGCCTGCTCATTTGCGACTTGATGAGTTCTTTCTGTCTGATTGGATGGATAAATGGTGCTACAAGCAACAACACCGACAACATTTGATTTGTGACAAACACCGTTTTTTCCTCCCTATGTGTAGGTAGGGCTGCAGTGTTGTTGTTTTCTAGACTAAAGACCGGAAAGATGCTGGAAGAGGATATTTAAAGTTGGCAGATGCTAAATGAAAAGCCAACTCACTGTAATTTTCTTTTTTATTCCTTCTCCCTCTCTGCCTCTTTGCCTCATTGCCCCAGTCACAGCTGTCAACAGACTGTAACTAGACAGGATGTATTCTCATCATGTTGTGTCTCCGTTTAATAACGTCTGCCTTATTACTAAAAACAGACTGAAAAGAGGACTTTGGGAAAAGGACTTTGGCGGTGAAAACAGTTGCAGCTCGTTTCATCTCCCTCCACACCAAACCACCCTCTCCACACTGTCTCACTCATTTCCATTTTGATGAAATTTTCTGTTTTAAACAGGGCCATGCATTGCTAATGGGCTTTTAATCAAGCCTGGAGAAACACACAGAGCACACACCATTAGAGCAAAGGAGGGGAGAAAAGAGAAAGAACGATACACAGAGAGAAACCGAGGGTGATTTAGAGAGAGGTACAGGTAGAGAGGGAGATAGGGAGTAGGGAGATAGGGAGTAGGGAGTAGGGAGATAGGGAGTAGGGAGATAGGGAGTAGGGACATAGGGAGTAGGGAGAGGGACAGACAGGGAGAGGGACAGACAGGGAGAGGGACAGACAGGGAGAGAGAAAGAGAGGGAGAGGGACAGGCAGAGAGACAGAAAGATTAAAAATACCACCGGCAGAGAAGGAGGGATAGAAAAGGGAGGAACAGGCTGAAAAAGAAGAAAGAGGGAGAGAGAAAAGCAGAGAAGGGGGCAGAGGGAGAGCGAATTAGAGATTGTAGCTCAAATGACAGCTTACTGCATATTGTCCTCCAGTGGTCCAACCCACTCAGGCCTTTGAGAGTTCAGCCTATAGGAGCGAGGAATACGGAGGACATGGGGTGCAACTGAAAATGTGAATGAATGAAGGGGTCAGCCCAGGGTCAAGGCCTAGCGGAATGCCTTTTCATGAGTCCCGTCAGCGGTAACCTAAGAAACCACCTGGAGGATTATGCATATCAGCGCATAATCTATGCATACCAGGCCAACCTCAATGCCACACTGTGTTTACCACCCAGATCTCTTCCCTATCCACGGCACACCGAATATGATCACCCTTTAATCAGCTGCAGACAGATATATTTTGCAACATGCATCAAGCTCTACATAATGAAAGAAAGAAGAAGGTGAATGGGAACGCTGCTCTTTATTCTTTCATACACCCAGTGGTGAACCATAACTAATGGAGCTGGGTACTTTGTTGCCGAAAAATACTTAATGTCATATATGTATAGATCGAGAACTCCTGCGTATACAAAGGATGCCTGTGTATACAAAGCATGACTTGAGACCTTTCTGTTGAGGACCTGTGTAGGAGAAGCAATTCGTTGATGAGAGTAAAATGGTCCGAAGCCATGCCTCAACTGTGGCTCACAAAAGCAGCACAAAGCAGGAAATCAATAGAAGAAATTATAGTCATTGTCTTCAGTATGCAAAAACCAAAAATGCTGCACAACAAAAAGTTTAATCTACCCAGAACTTCAAATTGCAATGTTGTTACCTGTATTTAACACACAACCGGTGATCTAAAATAGTATTTTACACATTGCATTCAAAATGATATGAATGAGATAGCAACAAAAAGCAAGCTGTAGATGAAAACAAAAAGTCCACACACCATTGTGATTATCATTTAAAAACAAAGTACATTCTCTTGTCCTTCTTTATGAAAGGGACAATGGCTGGTTCTTATAGCTTCTATTTTGTTTCTAAGTCCGAACTTTTTTTCGATTGAGATCAAAGCCAGGGCTGACAGCCGGGCCACCCAAACCCTTAGTAGACTCTATGCAAAAAGCTAGCCAGCTAGCGAGGCTCAAGCGTGAGCTGAGGAAAAATGCCAATTCATTCTCAATGCTAAAGTAGTATTTTCTAGAGATCTTTTAAACAGTCATGTATTGTTTATAGGATAACATTTGAATTATGAAAATAAGATAAGACCAGGTCTAAGAGATCATAATGACATAAATAGGCAGGCAAGTAATTTGCTTCTAACAGTTTAATGAAAGAACCTCTCTGAAATGGAAAAGGAATAAAAATATGGCCTTCATATTTTCCAAAATACTCACACTTTCCTACATTGCCACTGCTTTGTTGCTCTGTGAGAGACATTGACTACTGACACATCTTTTATTTACAGATGATAAAAGTAGATATTCATTATTTAGGCACTTGTTATTTTTAATTGGTTCAAATGCTTATAATCGTCTTTCCTTGCTATTGTTTTGAGTCTGATGAGTCAGTTTTGTGCTCCTTCGCATTACATTCTGAAGTTACTTGGGTAAAGTAGGACTGAATAAATATGTCAGGTTCTGTTTACCAAGTCAGTGATGGAGTTTACTCTTCTAATCTTGTATGATTTGTTGATAATTGTGTTTAATTAAAAGTACAAATGTCAGGAACGAGAAATATGCATTTTCTCTTTGCTGACGGATTAGCCCAGAGTGCATCCAGAAACCACAGAGAAAATAACACAGGCGAAGTCAGATCCAGAATAAACAAGGCTGATTGGCCTGTGGACTGGTAAATGATGTCACCGTGCTGTATTGTCAACTCTCTTACTCAAATTCCAGCACCAGACAAGTGGTTCCACAGGAGTGTAGAAAAACTTTGTCTTGCATGCTACAGTTCTTGACAGGCCTACAGTAAAAAATGATCTTTAAGATAAAGAAATTATTTTAAAAAACGGTTTTGCCATCACAAAATCAAACCGTAGCTGTGGTCCTGAATCACTTGAGTTCAACCGTTTCTGTCGATGGAGAATAAAAACTTAACTTGTGTTCTGGGGCTTTGGTGAGTCTGAACTTGCTCTGACAAACTTGGAGAGCTAAAACAAGCACCTGCCAAAAGCCCCAGATACCCATCTCTGTGACAGCCCCTGCCGTTCTCCATAACAGATCGAACACACAGTCAGGAGTGTGAGAGATAGTTGGGAAAAAGCAGAATTCCCTAGAAAACACTTCTCCAACAGAAACAAATGTTGGCCGTCAGGGTTGAGGAGATTGGAGTGGCATGGTTAAAAGTGAACAGCCTCAAAAATCTTAATCGACGAGGCCGGCTGGCACTAAAGCTAGTCACCATGACGGATGGTGGTCTCGTCAGAAGAGGACAGACACCACCACAGCTGACAGATGACTGTCCTTGTCTGACTTTTCCACACTCACACATTGTTTGGGATGTCCTCAGAACTGAAATGTTCTGGAATGCTTTTTGAGGAGTTCATAATCAGGTCAATTATCTTTATTTTATAATGACCTTTAAGTATCAGCAATTGTCAGAATGTGCTTATGTAGACTCCAAACATATAACCGCAAGGAATATGTAGTGAAAACTATAAAAGGGTATGAAGGCCTAAGAGGGGTCAGCAGGCCTCATCTAGGAGGAGATTATCAGAGCATATTAACTATTATTTATTTTTATATGAATCATTCATCAAAATATTAAAACAATCTGATGACAAGTAGCTCAACATTGTCTACACTGCAAAACATTTTGCCAGTGGAATAAGACAATTGAACAATATCTGAGGAGATAATATTTGCTTTAAATAAGTGAAATAATCTACCAATGGAACAAAAGAAATTACACGATATATAAGGCTTATTTTCTAAAAACAAGCGGTATAATATACCAGATTTTAAGGATGGTAGGGTTTTTTAACCTGAAAATACGATGAATATTCAATTGATAAGCTATATATTTTTTTCAGTGTACTCCTCAGGAGGCAGCTTTGGGCTTCTACAGTATTCTCTTGAATATTATCTGACAAGACTTTGATCAATCGCCATATTGAAGTATTCCCTCTGTTGACAGGCTGCCTCATTTACTTAATCTGAAAACTGTCAGACTGCTTTTAATAAACCAAGCAGTATATACCACATGAAGCCAGAGTTAAGTCACAGGATTTTCCTGAGTTTAAAATGAGTTTAGGGGGCACTGGAGCATATCGGTCAGACCTCATTTCAAGTCATGGGCAGTCGTCAGGACAAACTACCATAACTGCATTTAGCAGTTCTGGCTCATGTGGTTTTGTTACCTTCTGAGTGTCAGCCAGAGAGTCAGCCTTCCGAAGGCCACAACGTGACTCTCTAAAAGCTTAAACAGTCAAAAGGTCTACAGTATGTCTATGTTGTTTTGGATTTTACCGCAAAACAATCTGCCCTCACCTTTGCTCTCTAAATCAGCCTCACACCACCTCCAAATGCCCTGCGGGCTGGAGCAGTGGCTGTCACGGACGTGTCAGGATCACAATGGATTTAGGGGAATTCAAGCTTTAAATTATGGAGCAGGAAAGAAGCTCCCCTAATGGTGTATCACCTCATCTGGCTTTGATGTGATGACATGTTGCCCACAGTTCATCTCCTGGCATGTACACATTGCACACTTCTGACAGACTGTGTTTCGGTGTAAACAAATGAAAAAACACCACACGTAGATGTTCATTTGGCAGTGTTGAGTAAATAGTCGGGCAGACGTGTAATTATTTGCAAGCTCTTCTTGACTGACAGAAATGTATGAATTGGGAATTATTGTTGTTGATAGGTGGACAAATGAATGTTACTTTATGATTGGGATTTAAGGAGTGAAATGTGGTGCTAAATGGTGAAGGGGCTTTCCATAGTCAGCAGTAGATTAGGCTAGCATATGTGTGTGGTTAAATCATAGTGTGTCAGACCTAGCTTCAAACAGAAATGGCTATGCTATTTCTGTGATACAACTCTGAACCTCTAAAAAAATAAAATAATCCTAATTCTCTCAAAGATTTGTTCTATACTGTTCATCAAGAACAATTTTGTTGTCCATTGTTGTTGACTAATATGCCACAGTATCAGACATTAAAAAAATGGTTTAACACAAAGAAAAGTCCATTTGATTTGATATTAGCATTTATTCATAACATTAGCATTTATTTACTAAATGCTTGTAATACACATGCAACTGATTTTCATGTCCTGTGAACCAAAACATAATTACTAACTTTACCTTTAAATATAAAAATGCATATATGAAACCACAAAACATTCCCCAAACATTCTAATTAGGTTTCCAGGTAAAATAATGTATTAACAATTACATTTGAGCGCCTTGTTATGGGAACATTCTAGAAAAATCAGGAAGATGTTGTATATAAACATTGTATAATCAGCAGCACAGCTGGCCAGTTTTGGTTCTGTGAGCGTCCATAGAATGCATTTTGGTTTGCTGAAATGTGCTCACTAGGGACCTGTTCTTCATCATGCCTCACAGAGAGTATGTTTAGCTGGCAGTGATTTTATTATGACTTCAAGGTCAATACTCCGTTTATATTTCAATGACACATTGTGATAGCTCAGTCACCGTCTGATCTGGAGTCAAGCAAGCTGAACAAGAAAGAATGGTGGAAACTATCGTCCCACTCCAGACTTCTCCACTTCTCCCTCTGCACCTTCTCTCCTTTGCGTTCCCACAGATTTTAGCATGTCGCTGGGGAAAATGTCTATGCAAATCTGGACAGCACAGATTAAATAGTCACAGTCAGATGAGAGTCCTCAGATAAAACCGCTCACATTATCAATCTGTACAACACTGATTAGAGGGGATGGAAATTGGACTTTGTGAAGGCAGAGGAAGCCTGGCCAAGTTCCCTGATGCTCTTCTCTGTGTAGGAGATCAATACAAAAGTTTAAGTACATGAAGCTTTGCCAAACCTTGATGATGTCTGCTACAACATGTTAACAGATGTGGGGAGTAGACAGTGTGACCACTAACGGGCCGTAAATAGACACACTAAGTTACACAACTAGCTAAATTCACTCGACACATTTTGGAGCGGGAACACTGGATCACAGTTAAGTCTTTACTTTGTCCATGTTATTGCTTTGATTTCCCCCAAGTGACATTGGATCAAATGTCTCTGTTGAAATAGCTGTGAGCATAATTTGAGGTATCATCCAGTTTGTCATCCATTGAGTGTCATTCATTTCACCAGAAATTTTAATTAAATTCCTTGACCAGCCAGAAGACAATGAGATTCCCATTTAGACTTTTTAACTATACATGTATATGAGAAAAAAATCTCATATACATGTGAAATATAAATAAATGTTTTAATGCATTTTAAAATGTGCTTCATTTTAATGTGACATACTTTTGCTGATACATTTAATTTGCATTTCAGATGTTTTTTTCGCTTACAGTTTTTTGATACGAGGTGACTAATGCTTTTGTAAAAAGTGCTATACAAATCAGTTGTGATGGATTTGGTGATTTTAGAAACAGAATGGTATTTCGCCTGAGGGAAGCGAGATGGAGTTGAATTTCTAAAGGGATCCTGAAAGATTTACTATGTGAGAATATTCCGTGTGTCCCCACTTTGACAGACAAACCATGCATTTCTCTTCTCCCCACGGAATGCTTGGATAAAACACTGAAGGTTTGTCTGATACCTCAACTCTGAAGCACACTAAAAGGACGTACCACCAAATAGCATTTAGCACCCACCAACAAACAGAACAGTGCACTGAATGCAAGGTGTAGCCAATGTCAGTACCACTTTGTTGGCCAAACACCGCAATTATCCCACTCATCTGTCTGATGACTGAATAACCCTGCATGAACCAAAAGAATAGATCTGTTACATCACCAAGTCAAGACTTGTTTTCAGCTGATCTCCAGCCAGAGGGCCCTCAGACTAAATGTCATAAGTACAGGCTGTAAAACAATTCAGAACATTTTCTGAAGGTTACCTTTGTAAGTCATTTAAATGCACTGTCAGACAAGCTTTCACAGAGGAATCTATCATTCACACAACTATCAAGTCTATACTGACAGCATCATTACTCACTGATGTACTATAAGTAACAACCACTGACCCTAAAACGATACACATAAAAAATTCATAGTCACTGGATTTGCAAGTATCCCACGGTTCCTGGATATATTGGAACGTGAAGTTTGAAATGCAACCACAGGATATGTTCCGGCATGCAGCTCATTTTAGTCACATTGAAATCATATCTGGTGTCTGGGGAGGAATTGAATAGAGTCAGATTAATTCCTTAGTGAACCCTAAACTACAGCCTAGTACAGTACTCCCCAACAATATCACCATTATTCCACAGGTGTCTGCCTGCCACTTGTGCAATACACTGGGTGTAATCCTCATCACTACTTTCTCTCTTAATGGATAAAATGCTATATTTTAGTGGGACAACAGCATGGACACTTGAGATTATGTAGAGAAAACGTTTGGAATAAATTGGATAACTTGACACTCAAAGATTCATCACCAGCTCAATCCAACTGTGAAAACACATGCTTAAAGTAAAACATGGCAAATTTGGCACAGATAGAAAAAACGGGGCATATCATCCCTTGAACCAACACCAAATGCGTAAAAAACTGTATCCAAAGCTGGGTCCATAGATCTTAAGCACGAACGCTTCTATTTCAGTGACAACGTTCTGAAAGAGAATCCAGAGTTGATGTTTAACGGAAACCAGGGCTATCACCTGACATGATGTGAGGAGTGAAAAAGCAGAGGCCCAGGGGGCCTATCATAAATTCAACCAAGGCATGAAATGCAACAAAAGACCAAGTGGAGCTCTCCACACGCCCCCTGTCAAGGACTCCCAGAGCCGTCCCCTCCGCCACACATTCACTCCACAGAGTCACTCACTATTATTAGTGGCAGGTGACTGAATGGATGGAGGCGAGCACTGACTGACGTTCCAAAGGGTATTACATTACCATCTGTGAGGCCTCAACACATTGGGACAGCACACGCAAAACAAAAAATGAAGTGCATTTTTAAAGAGGGTAAACTAATCCCCGCATCATCCTTGAAAGAAAAGAGCGTGAAAAAAATGGGTCACGCACCATATTGTTTCTGATGCGATCCTTAATGCTAAGTTGCAGTAAATCCCACCGTCTAGTAAATCATACAAGGCACCAACACATTTTTTTGTTACATTCGTGTGTTTAAAGTGAGACGCTTTTGAAGGGGAAAAATCCATGCTGCAGCGTTCCACATCTGGCACTAATACGCCGCGCGCCGCCTTCATGTGGCGTGGGCCTATTTCAGTCTTGTTTCCACTTTAACACGACAGCGGCGGTGCATTATCTACATCAGGCAGGCCTGTTAGCAGCATTAGGAATGAAGCATCGGGAGGGACGACAAAGTGCAGCCAGCGAGGAAAACAACACAGGACTACTGCAGACGCGCTTAGCTCGGCCTCACGAAAAACAACGACACACACTTAAAACGGTGGGAAACCGTCGAAGCGTTACGCGTCTCCGAGGGAGGGCGATACCACATGAGGCTACTCAACTGTAGCCTAAACAGATCGAGGCCAACTAAGTAACATGCGACGTAGAGGCAGAAGATGTGACTGGTGGATGTATCTTCAACCGGAAATAATATATACCGCATGACAGAAATAACAGTTTCCAAATGCTTGTTTGACATTTTGTATTTTCACTTTCGATGCCACTGGGGCTCCGAATAATCATGAACTCATATCCACTGACACTCTTTATTTCATTTACCACACCACTGCGGGGGGGGGGGGAACCCTCCAAGACAAAAGACTCATTCAGTTCAGCCTCTTTTTATGGGTGTATAAAAGGGCAGGCAAACAGAAGCCTTTGTCTGTTTCCAGATTTTCAATTAGTGGATGAATTGAAATAGGTGATTTGTGTTTGACTGGCACTCCACTGCCAGTCTTCATTAGCGATAATTAGACTTAGCTCCATTAGTGTTGGCCTATCCCACTCCGGATCTGGGTCCAGCACACTGTCTGGCAACTCTGACTTCCATTGTCCACAGTCCCCTTTAACACGCTTTGTAGATCCCAGTGTCAGAGAATCATTGTGTCTAGACTACAACTACACTGCACCGATGCAGAGATCTTGTGAAGCACCGAATTTGAAGCTAAATACAGTTACCTACATGATGTTGCTCTGACCTTTCCCCAAAAAACGAACTCTGCAAAAATAGCAGTTCGCACAATACAGAGGAATCGTAAAAATTTACGCATGACAAAACGTGTATTCAGGCCGTACTCTGCGGAAGACTGATCGTTGTTTGCACGAACGGCAACTGTTTTGTATTAAGGACGTGACCTATTCTCCAAGCGATTCTTCTTCCCTTATGGAATGTCAGCACGCGTTCACTTTAACCCGGAGGAAAATCGCTCCCCTGTCTTTATGTTGTATGGTAACAGCTGGGTCGGGTATCTCTCCTCACATGTGGCACGGGTCCGAGATCCTGAAGAAAAGCCGTCTGAGGGAACAGGATGTGTTGTGTGGGGTGCGGTGAGGGGGAAGGTGCTGGGCGTGGGTGGGTGGGTCGGGGGTAGTCAGGAAATGGTCTGTTTATAAATGCTGTGTCAGCAAAGAGAGAGGCAGCTGATGCACAGACCTCCCTGGTTCACTGCGTCACATCACCCGGCAAATATTCGCCCGGCTGGACCGGGCTTTCTGCCTTGTGCCATTGGAGCAAACACAGGCAGCCATCTCATCTTTTCCGGGCCCTGTATCCAATAATGCCACACATGTTTCACTGGGGCTAGCCTTTGTGTGACAGTGTCTGTGGGACACTTATGGAGCAACAGACCCTAAACTAAAGAGTAAAGCGTTGTAGTTAGTTGAAGGGGTAATGCCTCTCCCAGCGATTAAGGCTTCATATGGGAATGGGAGGAGAAGCAGTGAGACTCTGGGTCCCGGGGCCTCTGCAAGACCACAGCCATGTGTCTGTTGGGCTGAGCCGTCTGTCATGACTGTGGCGTGGGTGGAGCCTGCGGTCGGCCTGTCAAAGAGCCTACGCTATGGTGGTACATTTCAGGCAACCCGGCGGGACCAAATGCTCCATCAGCTAAAGTGGTATAGAAAGAACTGTCAGGCCGTCATTAATAAGAGCCCGTTCTGTCAAACAAGTGTCACGGGGTACAGTTCTACAGAGGTCGTTTTTTTTCTTTCTTTCTGGTGTATCTAATGAAGGGTGCAACTCGTCTGACGTTTTAAATGAGTCAAACATGAATAGAAGTTAATAATTCTCCATGGAAATAGAGAAAACCTCCACTCCTTCCAAGGCGTCAGAGTGACAGTTGCAATACAGAGGTAATGATAATGATATCGGTAATGGCACTCAGTTAGAATGATTGTTAGAGCTGGAGTCATTCAGTCACTGTTGCCCTTCTGCCCCATCCTCCAAGACCTTGATAATTAGTTCAGGACTGTGTCAGGACAGCCAACTGTCAGCTCTGATGTCTCTGAAATGAGTGGGTGTGTCAGTAATTAGCATATCATTATGATCCTATTCTCACAAATGTTCAAGTTCATTTAGGCTGTTTTGAGCAGCCTCATCTGTCCATCTTTAAGCCTCAGAAACCCAGGCTCAGTTTTTTCAGATGTTATCTATTTAGATGAGCCTATTAGACTGAAATGGTTCCATAGGATACCATTAACAGATTCATATTTATTTATGGAGACTAGCGATTTATTATTTCTAGCTGTATCCATTAGAATCCTATTCAATAGACAAATTATAAAATGGGGATGAAAGAAACTCACTTTCTAGGCTTACTTGTACTATAACAGTGATTATTGCAGCACAACAAATAACTGAAAGGTAAGGATATTTAGAAAATAAGTATTTCAACCATGTCCTATGGCACTGGGGAGCATATTGTCTCGATTGCCCATTGTGGTGGCCATCTTGGGTTGTATGTCAGATTATTAGCAAATCTTCCAAAGTCTCATAGAAACACAGCACTTTAAATGAATAACAGACAAATGACTAGTGAATAATAACAACAGACAAATGAGTAATGACTAATAACAACAGACAAATCACTAATAATAGGTGGTATAATTCAAACTTATAAAATATTTCTTCAAACATCTGAATGTGTGATTTTTACAGTACATATACCCTATCTTTGTCCAGTAGGTTGTACTTATAGTACAGTTGCTTAATTGTAACAGGTTTGGACAGACCTGTACCTACTGCCGTGAGCTGAGAGCACCACTACAACTGTTTAGGACCGAGAACAGGCTTGAAGACAAAACACACAGAATTCCATAGTTCCCAGTAAAAGTGTTTACATCCAGATGTGCCAATGATTAAAATTATGCCACAACAGCAAAAAGGGTGAATATGAGAAACGGAAACCTTTAAGGACCGGTCACATCTGATTTTTAACCTCTAAAGAACTGCAGTCACATGAAATGACCCATGACATCTACAGTTCCTGAGAATCCCAGAAAGCTGTGCTTAAGCTATGACCTGAGCTGTTCAGAGTGTATTATTTATGGGCTGCGTTGGATCCACCCTGTCCACCTGGTTTTTCACTTCTGACAGCAAGAAAGTTTCAATTCCTCTCATAGTTCACGACCTGCAAGGCTGCATTCCACCCCATAAAATCCAGATATTCAAATGGCATTAAAACACATTAAAACAGAGACAATAATTTATGCGCTGACCATAATGAATAACATCATTGTGCCTCGAAGAAAAAACAACCGCATGCAAATAGACTCAAATTCTGAGGCGCTTGCATGGTTGTGTCAAGGTTTATTTTTCCATGACAGTAAAAGTATCTAAGATGTTCATACTGAGTTACAGAGGAAAGGAGGGAGCGAATCAGGTGTCTCAGTTTTCCCAACTCCACCCTCTGTCCTATGATAGCCCAGCGCTGCCCTCCCCTCGACCACAAACTCCTCTAATCTGACAGGGAAGTGACCTTGTGGGTGGTACAGTAATTGATATTTGCAGCTCATTGTTACCTAATTAAAACGTGTGTCCAAACCTTCAGGAGTTTGCAGGGAGGGAGGGCGAGAGATAGAGAGAGAGAAAAAGGGGGAGAGACTACAAACACACATACACACACATAATTATTGTATGTTTTTGTATGTGTGCATGAGTGCATGAAAGAGCAAGGAAATGGATAGATAGCAGTGGACTTAAAAAGTGACCTCTATGTGATAAAAAATAGAAAGCATCTGGTTCCTGATTCTAATTACCAGCTGCATTAGTTACTGTGTTCCGGCCTGTGACAGTGTGTGTGTGTGTGTGTGTGTGTGACAGTGTGTGTGAGGTGTGAGCCAGTACAGAACTGATTCATTTCCAGATGACGGATAATCATACTGATCCAACCAACGATAATTGCTACTTAAAACATTAGCCAAAAAAAACATCTCTGCACAGTACCAGCTAAAACTGTCCTAAGAGGAATTTGGCTTACTTAAAATGGGAGCCAGGCAGTCAGTGGTGGGGGCTGCGCCTTGCGCACTGCTGCTGACGGTGATGAGAGAAGCTCTGTGGTTCCAGCGTTACGTCTTTGTGGTGCCAATGTCTGGGCCCCAGCTGGACTCAAACCCGAACCAACCCACAACACTAAGACCGCAGTTTGCCAGCATCTCCCTCTCATTTAGCTGGCCCTTCTGGAGCATCGAAATAAACTTCATACATACATACATACAACACTGTTGCCCTCTATGGGATGACTTAGCTTATGCAAATTTGATTAGGACTGTTATGAACAGTATATATATATATGTAACTGATCCCAAGAATATCAATTTACCAATGTAATGAGGAGTGGAGAACAGTTAATGTGATAAATATAGCAAAATAAAAAAGAGAGTGTCAACTTTAAGTCTATTCAATGAGCGCCACTAGCATCAAGAAGCAGTGGCAAAGCCACATGGAATATTATGCCAGCAGGGAAATTGTATAACTGTCATGCAAACACCTTACTTTAATCTAAAAAGCTCTAAAATCACATCAAATGTACACACCAATGAAAATGTTTTCGTATAAATCATTTGAAATCATTTGAACATGGCGCCCTAATTGCTGTTCCACAGGGGTATTTGATCTGCGCATGTGCGACGCCCTCTTTTACTATGCGAACTGTGTGATTTTAACAACTTAGAAGACGTTTAATCCATTTCGCGAATCAAACATTCCAATAGCCCTGGTAATGCTTAAAATACTGTGTGAATGTAACCATTCCAGTAATGGTGAATAAATGTCACACTGCCTTGGATAAATGTCACTTATGTATGATATATTTCACGATCTAGCTTCCAGTAGTTTGTCATGCATGCGCACACGCTAACAGAGTTGATACGGTGCCCTGGTCCACAGCCCAGAGAGCTATAGTTAATAGGCCAGTCTGAAGGACCCAGCATCCTTCAAACCAGGTGTCCAAAACCAAGAGTCCACTCCAGCTAACAGCAATTATCTCTCTAACCTTTAGCAGCTGATTTACCCTCCCAGCAGAAGGAGAGAGGAGAAATATTAGCTTGTAAAATCCACACAGGCTCAATGCTTCCCATAGTCATAAAAAAGCCCTTTCCATCTGCGGTAAATCAGCGTACTTTGATAAGGCTCTGCCTTCGCTCTCACTACTCTCACTCTCAGTTGTTCTTTATCGAATCGGTAGGACGGGAGGTCGGGCAGAGCGCCAAGCCAGACAAGTTTTTTCTGTGTCTTATTATCGCGGTGGGGAAGAAGTGTAAATCTGCTATAAATCCCTTAATCTCGCTCGTCCATCACAGGGATGGGGCTGTGTCACGCAGTGGAAACCAGGCTCCTTCCTTCCCATAGCCACCAGCAGCAGAGCTGTGGCTGTACAAAGGCCTCCAGGGGAACTTCCCCCTCGGCTTGAGAAACCATGGAAATTAGCTAAAAAGCTATGCTCTCTTCTACACAGAAAAAGTTCCTGGAGGGTATTTCATGGATCCTTGCAATTCATGCAGTGGGGGAAACCCTAATCTTTCGGGGGAAGACCCTTTTCAGTGGATCCTCAAATAACCTTTTGAAGACTTTGGGGTAATTTTTTTAGGGGAAGATAATTCAAATGGTTCAGTAAGATATCATTTAAAGGAGTTCTTTCAAATTTTCCAGGTGTTTTGCAATCCCTGGCTGGAATGAAGACTTTCCTAAAAATGTAGTTCTTCCAGGAGGGGCACATTGACACGTGAACCAGTAGTGATTGAAAGAGGCATGGACAGGTTTAGGTAGAAAAGTGTCACATTTTCTGTGAAAGAGGGTTAAATTATCTAGCTTAGGGGTTGGGTTTAAGGAAAAATCTGGGTGTACTTTAAGAATTGTGGTAAATGTTTGTTTTGGTTTTTGGTGTTACCGGTTAGGTTTAGGGGTTATGGCTAGGTTATGTTTAGGGATAAAGGTTAGGATATTAAGGTTAAGGTTTGGGTTAGACTTAGAGAAGTGGAAACATGAATTTCTGGATGCTTTTTTACCTACTTCTGTGTCTGGATGAGCAGAAGGTCAGTAAAACATGAACAGTGGACAAAGTGGAGAAATCCCTAATAGGAAAAAAAATATTTATTGGCTTAGGGGTTAGGTTTAGGTAGAAATTTCCAATTAGGGTTAGGGTTAGCTAATTAGGCTAGGTTAAGTTTAGTCTTAAAGGTTAGGCTATTGAGGTTACGGTTAAATTAAGATTAGGATTACTTTATGGATAGGGTTAAGATTAGGTTTAAATGTCTGTTTGTGTGCCCTTCTAGGTTCATGTGTGTGTGTGTGTGTCTGTGTGTCGGTGTGTCGGTGTGTCGGTGTGTCTGTGTGTCTGTGTGTGATACAGCATGTGTACATGCACAAATGTGTGTACTCCTAGGTAATAATGGCTGTGTTGCTTCAAGGACCACTTTCATCATTTTGACAGGCAAGCTGTGCTCATGCATGTCATTAGGGACATCTCTCACAGAGCCTGATGTATGGACCTTTTAACATTACGCACGACATCCAGTTACTCTGTGACGGGGAGACCCAAGTACATGTATACTTTAAAAGACCAGGACTACAGTACTTTCAAATACTGGTAGAGAATAAGCCAATATTTACACATTCTCATACCATGTTACTACTTGAAACAAATGCCATGTGATAGCCTCAGAACCCCTGTGATAGCCTCAGCACCCCGTGTGATAGCCTCAGCACCCCCTGTG
>JACXGJ010003267.1:0-55501 GCA_016801105.1 Esox niger | reverse complement strand
GAGTGGGAGGACTAGGCCCTCCGTCAAATGATCCTGAGTGGGAGGACTAGGCCCTCCGTCAAATGATCCTGAGTGGGAGGACTAGGCCCTCCGTCAAATGATCCTGAGTGGGAGGACTAGGCCCTCCGTCAAATGATCCTGAGTGGGAGGACTAGGCCCTCCGTCAAATGATCCTGAGTGGGAGGACTAGGCCCTCCGTAAAAAAGATCCTGAGTGGGAGGACTAGGCCCTCCGTAAAAATGATCCTGAGTGGGAGGACTAGGCCCTCCGTAAAAATTATCCTGAGTGGGAGGATTAGGCTCTGTCTAAATGCCTCTATAACAGCAGGCAGGGGACAGGCCACAAGGAACCAGACATCCATTCCTGACCAGACCAGGATATGAGTCAGTATGCTGTCGGAAGTCTATTCCATCATTCTCCATCACTTTACTGCCTGCTGTGCCACCCGGGGGGGGGGAAGACAGGCCTGTTCAACTATCACAACACACCACAAAGTCCTGTTGTTGGCAGTACTAAGCAACACGACTTCCTCAACCTCAGATGTGGCAAGGACCACACTATATGACAGTAGTTGTTGTTTAGTTGGTCTGGCTTTAGTTAATTCACTCTGTGGTTAAGTATAGAGTACACTCCTATCTAGATGTGCCTTAAGGCTCACTTTAAAACAGGTGACAGCATTAACAGCTATCTGTGGGAGTAAAACATTTTAGTGGTTAATCTGCCTAGGTTATATTGAAATTTAGTGTGGCGGGGGGGGGGGTCATTTGCCTTTTCAAGCATTGTCTGGTCATTGTCAGCTTGCTTATATGAAAACATCAGAATATAATGATCCTCAACTCACCCGTCAAAATACATTAAATACTGTTCATTAACACCAACTCCCTCAAGCAGACATCAAACTTGCTGAAGTTGCTGAATCAGGAGATTGGGATGAGGCAACATTTGGACCCACAGGGGCTGAAGTCCACGGCAGTCAGTCAACTACCCCTACTTCCCTGTGAAGCGGAAACCATGTGCTCTGACGACATGTAGCCTAGAGCACATTACCTTTTGGCCACTGTCTGTCAATTTAGGTGATTATTAGTATCAAAATCAGCCACTTTAAACTAGTATAAGGGTGTGGGATTTAAGGGCTTCAAACCAACTGCAACAGTGGTCAGTCTGTTGCCACAGTTAAATACAAACAATGATGTTGTACAAACACAAGTGACCAGATGCCTTCATTCGATAATCACTTACAACATAACTTGACAGAGTTAAACTATGACACATCCTCAAAAACCAAGAAATCAAAGTCTGGTCAAAGTCTGTGAGAGTGCTGGAGGTGCATGTGTGACTCAATCACAAGACCAGCACCACACCCCGTCCTGGCCAGACAACACTCCTGGAAATCCAACAGTAGAACAAACAGCACCTGTACTGGGCCTGTGAATCCACAGTTTGATAAATATAAAAGAACAAAGTTGAAATTACTGATTCAATAACTAGGCAATTATTAGGCCACCATCAGGCCATGTATGGTTGTATTATATCTCCAATGACAGAAGAGCCTATAAATGCATAAAACGAATTAACATCACCCATAAAGGCATTTTTCCATTTTGAAGTTGTCAACTTGGAGGGACTTTCTATAGTTAGGGAAGCATCACATGACTCCATCCAGGTCATCAGGAGAGAACAGCCAATTCAACTACACTCAGCAACAAGCATTCCATAGCTAACATATCAACAATCTTTGCTTTATACCTGTTTAGCAACAAAGCACATGTAGTCTGGACATTAGTTACACTTTTAGGCAAGGAGACACCCCTTCAGATTTAGTGGATTGGTCTCAGAAGAACTTCCACCAAAACATTTCTTTTCAAAGCTCGGGGCAGCCCAACAAGTGTTTGGTTTCTCATACGTCTGTCCCGTAAGGTTACATTACAGGAGGCTGTATGTTAACTTTCAGTACACGAGCACTTAGTAATAAAAAAAAGGAAGTACTTCCATTTAAATAAGAGAAGTGATATTCTGGTAAACAGAAAAATCCTCTAAGTCCACATACATGTTGCTTTCCATTACGTTATGCTGATGGTGAAATCTTGATTCATTTTGAGCTGCAGGTTTCCAGCAGTTCATTTGTGTCCCATTAGGACGACTGTCTCTTTTGCAAGACAGTAAACAATGTTGGCCTGATAAAGAGTGTAGCAAGAAAACAAAACATGAAGTGGATTTAAAAACACCTCTTACGAGATTAACAGGTTAAAGGACCATGGATGATTCATTTTTGTTATAGTGCTTTGATCCCAACCTCATAGGCTTCATGACTTATTTAGAGAAACCAGATTATGACCTGGGTGTGTTTAGTAGATTGACAGGGTTCTGACCGTGAATGTAAAGAAAACTGCAAAATGTTATGGCAGTAATGTGGAAGTACGTTGGGGTTAAAACGAAAGCTTGCCCGAGGCTAGTACACTGAACGGTTGGACGGATGGAATGTGAAATGTGGCGGCCTGAACAGGCAAGTGCCATCTTGTCCTGAAACATTTGACATTTTGTGTTGAGACAAAATTCATTTGACTGGTGTCATGTTTGGGTAGGTACATTATGGCCACATAATACTCAGTAAAAAAACATTTGTTTGATTTGAAAAATTCTGAACTATAGACCCATTTGGAGTGGACGTTACAGTTACGTCACTGAAGTTATGTGCTGGCAGAAAACTGCAGGGACAAGAGCAGGAAAACGGGTAAGCTCCTCGGCCTAAAGGAAAAATATTTCTTGTTGTGCCTTTGGATGTCAGAATAGGAATGCAAAAAAAGATGGCCTTCATTATTATAGAATACCGTTGTTAAAACCACACTTTGAAGCAAAATCCAGATTATGTTTGTGAGCCATTAAACAGACAGACTGGACTGATGAAAGCATCAGGAACGCTAGTCTGCGCAGTGCTCATTTCATATCAAGCAAAGTTTTGTCCACTGTTTAACACACACAGGCAAAGTCAATGATATTATTATAACTATATCATTGTAACTATAAATTAGTAATAGCAGCAACCACAAAGCAGGCACTCTCAGTAAGCTGTTTCACAGTGAACACCATGGACCAACGTTAACTAGCGTGTAAGCAGAATAAGAAAATTGCTCATACAGTACTTAATTTAGCAAACATCACTCAGTATTTATTCAAGCATTTAACTAATGAAAGGGATAAACGGTAATTTTATATCTGTGATGACATTTTCTTTACAAAATAACTGGAAAAGGTGTCCAGATGATCCATATTCCTATATGTTGCAAAGATGCTACTGTCACTTTCTGCCACCAGTTCGGCTCCGCCCACAAAATACTTTGTCACTGTTTACTAACACGAAAATGGTCTATAGGAAAGCTCACACACACAGACACGCACGTACACGCACACAATGTAGCCATTAACGCCCTAAAGAAAATGGATTCATTGCGGCAAATGCAATCAAACCTTTTTTTATTTTATTTTATAGAATCAAACAATACACCTTTCAAAGTGGTTAATACACTGTAGCGTTTACTTATCACAAGCCTACATTGACCGGAAAATTCTCTGTAAGGCAGAGAGTGCACTAGTCCTCCAACAGCTGGTTGAAGTGGGGAGCGAAAAATATTTTAATGAGCCGAGTTATTGTGCAACAATTGTAAATGTTCTGCAGAAAAAACCCTGGCACCGCTTAATAAAAAGAGTATGACAGCTACTGAGGAATTAGTTTTATAGTCTAAATATCTGGCAAACTCATGTTACAAATAAGAGCGAATACAAGCATGCCTCAAGTGTTTCCCAGCCTATTCGAATAACAGGAACTAAGGAATGGAACAGAATCGTTGAATAGAAAGCTGTTTTTAAGAACAGTAGCTTTCTTCTGAATTAATTCAATTTAGGAAGTCCATTGCTAATGTTTTAGAACTATGTTCAATTCAAATTCAAAGGCAAACCATTTGTGAATGTAACAAACCATTTTATTTTTGGGGACAAATCATTTCACCTTTGGGCAAATATATCATGACCTCTACTTGCCCTAAGTCCAAGTGGCTGTGAAAGCAACAGGATAGCCCCCATAAACTCCTGGAGTGCCATTTGATGTGTCTCTATAGGACCAATTGGTGTGTCTCTATAGTACCCAAAAGACGACTTAAATATAATTTCATGACAGCGAGTTGACGCTAATTACAAGAACTACAGATGTTCCGTGAAATTGACACGTTTTTGGGGAGAGCACACATATAAGAAAGTGTCTGACTTTGACATCGAGCATGGTAACAAACATTCAAAGTTGCCACAGAGGGGACAGCAGTGTGTGTTTGGTCTGTAAGTCTGTGAGTGTAGCAGTGGGAGCTAGCCAGGCTGGACTATAGGAGTGTTACCACACAGTTCACAAAGTTGCCAACCTTGCAGTCCAGCAGACTTGAGGGCCTGTCGTTCCAGACATTCCACACCTCGGCCCGAGGCATCTTTGGTATGGCTGTGACTAATGAAAACGAGAGGGCCCCGGGGTGTTAAACGCACCACTCCACGGTGTTAAGAATGTTTGCTATACACAGGAATTCTGTGGTCCAACAAGTATATAAGAGGATCTTGCTTCAAGCCTTAATAAATATTATTCGATAGAGTCCAGAGTATCTACATGAGGCTAGAATGCTTGAGCATGGTGAGGTCACTGTTATAGTTGGGAAAGGACTGCCAATAAATACATTCCATGTCAGGCACGCACCACAGTGTTGGTGTTGATTCTCAGAGTGTAGATGCCCCTTCAAGAGATGACATGTAGGCTTACAGTAAACCGCCCACCTTTGGGACTGAGGTTAACGTCGGTAACTACGCTACATTGTCGTTCAGATAAGGAACAGTAGCGGGCAGGACTGGTCTGTGGCAACGTGCCTTTGACTGACTCCATCCTTAGTGAGCGGCAGTCTGAATAAGCCTAGCCCTAACTCTTATTACAGTGTCATAATATTTAGCGCCATGTCATTCAGTATCCACAGAAGCTATGCGGAACTGAAACCAGTGTTGAGAGATACATGAGCACTCGCTAAAGTTGGGTGAAGATGGGTAATTGATTGGCAAAGATCCATTATGACTCCCAGTAGACAATGTGCCAAAGACCAGGCAGGGTAGAAAATGGTTTCACAGTTTCTTGGCACAGCTTCTTCATGTCTGCCTGTTCAGTGACATCATAGACCATTTTCACAAAACAGGAAAACAGAAACGCTCCTGAAATAGACCAAATTAGCAGAGCTAGGAATGACAGACCAGAACACTGATCATCTCCACAGCAACCAGCCTGGTGTGAGCACCGCGAGAGACAGGAGACAGTAGGAGTGTTTTCATGCAGACAAGGAGGTAGGAGGTCAGATATTTGACAGCCGTTTAAAGAAATCACAACATAAGTAGCACAGACCCAATCTTAATGTGGTCTAGGTTAAAGCATTCATTGTGTTGCTAGCTGACAAATGGCTGGGAAGCCCAATGAGTGATGTAAACAGGTCAGGACCACTAGTGTTCCAGGTGGCATCAGGTAGCAGCCTATACAAGTGTTTAATAGTCCATGTCAGGAAAACCAACTAAAATATTAACGTATGGAAAGCGCTAACTCCGCTGAACGCACTGCCCATTTCTTGGCCGACACAATGAACACTATTCTACACACTAAAAAATATCCATCCAGAAAGCAACCCTGTTGCATAGCAACCAGTTAAGCAGCACAGAATGTGCTTCAACCTCGTAAGACAACGGCATTGTTAAACACTTCGAACCCATGAACCCCATGAGAGACGCATCACGCAACACACCCTAACAGAAAAACATGTGAGTCATGTACTACAGAAGGGCTTCTATGTACGCTTCCCTGTTGAGCACCACGGACGTTTCACCTTTCCCACTTCCCTTTACGTGTGTCTGGCCTTGACAGCAAAGCGGCGGCTACAGAAAGCAGACCAGTCTGGGCCGGGAGTCATGAGTTCCTGCAGCACAGTGGGTGGCAGGTACCTTCTACTAGCGGATCAGTTGCCTGGACAGGACACCTTAGTGGAGCCTGGGGGAGTTCTGAAATGGTGGGGTAGGGCTGAGGGCATCTGGCCAGACGTGAGTGACGACAGGGGCCAAGACCGACATGTGACTGCCCAGGCCCCAGTCAGGTAGGGAAAGAGCGAGAAAGTACTCAGAGAAAGGGGGAAGCTGAAAGGGTAGATAAGATATGAAACAGTCATTTCTTACAAACCCCATTCACTTAAGGTTTATAGAGCCATGGCTGTCATAACAGCAGGGGGATATCATCTGATGCACAATGCTCACATGTTCCAAGCGTAAGCTATTTCCTTTCCCACATGGAAACAAGCAGTTATAAACCTGAACCATATTATAGAAAGAGCAATGGACCTTGGTGTCCCTTATAACAAACAGAACATGGCAATGAGATGAGGGATTTCGGGGCGTGGCTGACAAATCCAACAATTGACAAAACATTTTTTTTTTTTTATCTCCATTCTCTCCTCTTCAGCCTATCCCCTGAAATCACAGAGAACTGCGAGTGTTAGTAGCAGCCAATGGTGAGGCAGGGAGGAAATGGTCCTGGAAGGCTGTCAGGCAGTGAGCAGTAAATGGCCATATATGGTAAAATCTGCAGTCAGCAGGACTGGTGACGGCAGTAGCAGAGACAGACTAGAGCTCCTGGAATAGAGATTGAGGAGTATGGGGGCAGAGCCTTGTAACACTCCGCTTGCATGTGGAAGAGTTCGGTAGATAGGGCGTTTTCACTGTTTTACAGTAATCAAATTCTGGTCCCTACAAGTATAGTGAAACCAACATATTCAACAGCGGGAAAATGAGGGAGACAGTAAGTGCATGTCAAAGACAGATACTGAGGCTCCACAAGGGCCTCAATTCTGAAGACACTTACCTAACTGCTTGGACCGGTACAAATATGTTGATTGGTCGACACATTGCTTGAGCTGAGATTTTGTTGCATAAGAAGTTGCTAGTATAAAGGAAATGACATATATCAGCGGTTTGTGACTCAATGTTGTAGCAAATCCTGCAAACACTCATTGGTCCTAAACTTGAGATGGTACAGGCCTAACTAGAAGGAGATTGAGTTAAGTATGGTCATCCAAACTAGAACATGGACCCATTTACTCTGGGTTCCCTGGCTGTACTTTAATCCCAAAATAACAGATTACACCTATTATGCATTCAGACAGAAATAGCAGGATAGATTTTAGCTGGATTTAGTAATGTTTATATTTTTCCTCACTATACAGACACTCCATTCTTGGCGGCATTTGCATTTTATATACCCACTATGACAGATGGGAATGCTGAGTGGTGGGAGGGGCTTACCACTGTCTAGTTCAGCAATAAAGCACGGTGGGTATTATGGCCAATATATGATGGCTAAGAGCTGTTCTCAGGCACCACGCATTGCGGAGAGACACATCAACACAATGTGAAGAAAAAAATATGTTGTGCCACTGTATCTCGCTAAAGGTACCCATACATTTTTAATAGAAACATTACGAGGTCTGCTTTTAAACGACCAGTCCACACAGCTAACAATGGTGCTACAGTTGATTTAACCAGATGGGCATCATCTCTGTGAAACGTTTTGAGGCAGCTGACAGGTGAATCAGTTACAGCACAGTTAGAACACCACCGCAGAATTACATCGCCATTCATACTAAACCGATTCAGGATTCACTACGATATTCACCACTCACAATTCAGCTTCATTGCCAATATGCTTTGGCAATTTTTCAGATGAGATGTTTGTGGGGGGGGGGGGGGGTTGGGGCAAAAGATTCACTTCATGAATCATACACGAATACTGCATTCGGACAATAAAGGGGGTAGTGAACCGACCAGTCACTAAGAATTCAACAATGTCACGAAAGAAATGAGCAGGAATGTATCACTGCTACAGCATTCAGTCTCCCACTGCTTCCTTCATATGGAAATTAGGGATTAAATTACAGTGCCTCAGGCACAGAGAAAGGATATTGAAAGCATGAGGGCTGAAGACAACATGTATCAGACATTCCCCCGGACACCCTTTCCACACATCCCTCTCTGTCCTGACAGGACGTAATGCAGCCATTCAGGCAGGCAGAAACAATGAGGCGAGGCGCCGAGTCATCCTGGCCTGCCACAAGAAGTCCACAACCACATCCTACACACAGACACAGCAGACAGGCAGACCAACCCCACAGGCCAAGTCACCTTCTGTCTTCACCCAGCACAGCTTAACAAGCTGGAGCACAGACCAGCGAGTCCAAGCACACAGGATAAAAAGGCAGATGCCAGGAAAGTATCTCAAGATGCCGTAAGTCATAATTCAAACCCAAACGTATCTACGGGGTTCCTGTGGTTCTCCCAGTCTTTGCAGTGACAATACTGTGGAAGGACCATGCAAAAATGAAATTAGGGCCACAATTTCTTTGGTTGGATCCAAGGAGCAGCACCCCTGAAACCTCCCGGCAGGCCGAATGCCGGGGTTGACAAAGGGCCCGGCTGGGAGGGAGCGTGGGACAAAAGCCCTGAGCAGCTGGCTGCCCACACAGACTGGGAATAGCACAGCATGGGCAGATGGGCCAGCCCAGCCAGATGCACCCCCACGTGGGGGATAGAAGAGGTCAGCAACAGGCCTGTCAGCACATGCATTTCTGGGTGAGGGGGGGGGGGGTCACGGTCAATATAGATTGTGAAATCACCAAAAATACAGCTTCAAACACATTTAATTTGGGAAATCTCTTCTAAAGTATTCCCATGAATAAAACAAGCCATTATGTGATGGTGTCTCAGTGTAATCAAGGCATGATCAAAAAAACATTCTCTGGTAGCACATTTTGGGCTTAGTTGTCAGGTTACGGTCTATGAATGACTTAATGATTATGTTCCGTTTCCCCAAACTTCCGCAACCAAACTGTATACATAGCTCCCTTTCAATGGGCAACAATAAATGAGACCCAACCGAAGGGCCCAGGCAAAGAGACAGAGAATCAGACAGACATGCTTGAACCGTGTGCCTCGCTGAGAGCATGTTAGTATTACTCCCACACCCGGACACCCTGATTTGGTCAGAATGATACAACAATTAGCTCACCCAAAATAGTTAACGACATCCTTATTTAAATCAAGAAAGGTCATCTGTAAATCAGGAAGTGGTTTCTAAGTCCACGGAACAAAGTCCTAATTTCAGAAGTTTGCCGTTGCAGACGAAGAGAACTCTAAACCATGATACTGCAGTGTTCACAAACGCGGTGTAACTTTGTTTGACTATGGCTCTGTTCTCTAACCTTGTACAGTGATAGCAGCCAGATATTAACCTGTCCTTTCACTAAAAGATTACAGGCATTTTTCATTTTGATAAATGGACATTTGAAACAATATTAGCTTATGTTTTAGAGCATGACCTGACGATGAGACAAAAACTCCAACGTGATTCCAAGGAGATTAGCCCATGCTGTGAGACAGTATAGTATGTGTGCAAATCTGAAAACAAGGGAGCTTTTTTTTTTCTTGGCTTGCAGAAATTGCCCTTTGCTCTACACATAAAGCCATCAATCTCCATCCACTTTTAATCCACCAGTCAAAGCGAACTCTGTTCTGCGAACACACCCTTACTGTACAGCGTCGGGAGTCAAGCCCACAGCAAAATGATCTCGAAAGGCAGATAAAGAACAAGGCAACAGTAAATATGTTGGCCCTCCCCCCCAAATGAGGCCACGCCCCCCTGGGCCATTCATTGCATGTGACAGATCCACATACAATTCACAGTCCGCTACCCAAACTCAGGAGCCAGCCTTGACACAGCCACGGACGGGGAGCGGGAAGTGGGACAAGCAGATGGGGGCTGTATTCACTCAGTTATAAAGCCGTCGGATGACAGGCTGGAGGACCTGGCCCTCAAGAGGCAGACAGAATTACTGTATACCACTCATGTACCACAGGGGTCGTTCATCAATATCTAGGCTGTGTGTAGGGCTACAGTACAACTAAGTTGGTAACTACAATGTGAAGCTTAGCTCATGCTCCGCAGGGCAGTCAGTGTCAAAAGTGCAACCACCCAGTCGAAAAATAGAACATTGCCCTCAGTCGTTCAGATGGACACACTGCTATAGAAACACACAGATACGAGCAGATATTGATACTATTAGAGGAAAATATGTGACTCCTGGCTTGGGCAGGGCCTCGGCGGAAGGTTTTGGGCCTGGGCAGGGCTTAGACTGAACATGCCCTTGCAGGGCTCTACCACTGGCTACGACAGGAAACTGTACACATTAACCGTGAAACCAAATATGTGGATGTAATAACATGACTTGGTCTGTACAGTATGCATAATTCCCATGCTATACCACTTCCTGTAAAACTGACTACAACTATGCCAAAAGCCACCCTCTATAAGGAAATTAAATGTGAACGTGATAATGTATAATGAATGTCAATACAAGCCGAAGTTATATAAACTCCATGCTTCGCAAGCAAAGAACCAGGTACGTGGGCGCTTTAGCCATTTGAAGTTATTGAATGGTAATAAAGGTGACCAAGGACATTTGGCTTAACCAGCTACCCATGACCATCCCCTCTACTGACCCTTAATGACAGTTTCAGACTAGAGCCCCTGCATGGCCAGTAGTCAGAAGCCTTCCGTTTGTGTCATACATCATGCAACCATAGGAGCCAGCCCACCAGGAAACCTGCCTGAGGGAGAGGTTAGTGAATCATTGCCAAGGCTCAAACACCAATAATATGTCCGGCCTGGACCGAAATTGTAATCTATACTCACTGTATGCAAAAGAGACACTTACTGAAAAACAACAAAACCGTTAAAACGAAGCACACAGGGAACATCCGACGACATTTTAACACCACCAATCCTGCCCTACTAGATTGCCTACATTATGTCACATTTTCAGACGTCATGTTTTCATCCTCCGGTTGCATGAACAAACTGACAGTTGGGATAGTTTCCCTAAAAAAATAAATAAAAAAAGGGTAAACCTCTTAAGTAATATGATCCTCTTACATCAGCGCCACAGTAACTTAACTATCACACACACATCATCTGGCCTTTGTGGAAATGGGAGACACACAACAGGCACAAAGAACATTAGTTGCTACACTATTCCATGGTGCTGGATTGTCTAGTGATGGTGAAAAATACAGCAATGTATCACAGTATTGACAGATTAAAAGTAGATTTTTTTGGCCAAATATGACAATTACAATGCGTTTCAATTTTCATACCCTTGGGTGTAAACAGCACACTTCTAAATTAGCCTACATAATGTTCTAACTAAATAAAAAGACAAGTTAAAAGGTAGGCCTAAGTGCTTTGGAAACAACAATTAGGCAAGTGATTCCAGTACTACGTTTGAGCTGTTGCCAGTAGGCCAGACAAGACAGGTAGGCTAAACCTTCTCAACCCACCACCAATACACGGTCCCGTATTTAGTAACCTCTGTTTTTGCAGACGCCGAACTTGGAGCTGAAACTCTGAAAAATGCGACAATATCTCACTGCCATTTTCCACTTGAAAGCAAACGTCCTGGCTACCAGTCACAGTGTGAAGTCAAAATAAAATGTCAACATAAATCACACAAGTGTGGGTTTAAGAGATTGCAGATGTCATCACAATTTCTAAAACAATTCGATTATTCTTGCAGCCCTAACTCAAAGTATGGATTTCCCAATACATGGATCTCTTGTCCGTCTGCAGCAGGAAAATAAACGAGCAATACGTTTGAAAATAAAATATTTCATATGAACAGGGTCCGGGAGTCTCCTTACTGACCACCACCGGCATCTATGCCTGCCTGCACTGCTAAGCAACCCAGAGTGACATAATCAATGTCCAGCTCACCCCTTAAACCAGGCCACCAGATACAAAAAACGATCTGAAACAGGCCTGCCTGATGCGGCTGACAAACACCTTTCTGCTGCCTTCTCTTCGTGAAGAAAAGAAATGTGTAGCCTCTTGAACATACAGAAAGATATTTCGGCAGTAAATGGGGCTGTGAGTGACATCCCTGGTGGTTCTCTGTAGACAAGGCGTGTTGGAACCCACAGGGGAGATGGGGGGCCTGGCCCAGGCGAACGCCACACAGACACTGACAGAGTACACAGGGGGAGGTGCCTGTGTGGTACACGCTGAAACGTGTCATAGCCACAGAAAACGACAATAGAACAAACTAGGCTAAAGCACAAACGTGTGCGGGCAACAGGACAACATGCCTATACAAATGAGGGCAGCCTTAGTTGCATGCCACAACTTTCCTTGTGAAACACTGCCTGAGCCAAAACCGGTATAGTCAAAAAACCCACCAACCGACTCACCTTGTGAAGAGGGAGGACCAGGAAGGCTCCACCCCCACTGGCTTCTATGATGATGGCGACAAACCTGGGATTGACTGCACAGAAAGAGCTGTCCCATGTGACCCGTGACACTCTGATGTCATCGTAGCACTGGTCATTCTTCACCGCCTGGCCAAAGACATGACGGAATTTGCTTGCTCTCACAACTCGCTTGAACATATCTGCACAGTGGATAGGAGAGAAAAACTTGGATTTAGTATACAAACAGTGACTCAAGGGGGTGAGCGCCCGCTGGGTGGGGGAGCGGCCGCTGGGTTGGGGAGCGGCCGCTGGGTATGCTTACAACGTCCCCCAGCTGTGATTGCTGCTCTGCAAGAATATTAAATGTGGTGCCCTGTACACATTCCCCTTCAAGATGTAGGCCAACTAGGCCAATATTTGCCATATGGCACCTATGTTTTATGGGCCCGTAGTAAAAGAGCGCACACGGTCGTTAAGCGAGTGCCACTAGGGACACAAGCTAAGCTAAGGTTCTCCAGAAGCTGTACAGTACAGCTGTACAGAGTCATTTGGCAGATCAGACTCCTTCCACATTTAGCTCATACATGACCAGACTTACACTGAGATGTTAAGACTCCTTCCGCAGAGCTGTGATAATATACCATAAATTAAATGTATCTCAATATGGATTTTTGTCCACATAGGCCACCTTTACATTCACATCCCTGCCATTGGTCAGCATAGTCTGGCTTCGCGGTTGCTACAGTGCCTCACCATGCTGAAGGGGCTACCTTGCAGAGGCTTGGGCACCCATCAGCTCAACCAATGTTGAAGGCCAGAGTGCTCGTTCCGGTTTAAATTTCCTGCTTGAGCGAGCACCGTAATACGGACCAGAACGCTTTGGATGTGCTTCAGATGACATATTTCAGTAGAGTGTCCAAGTCCACTGGAACTTGCTGCGAAGAAAATCCCTAATCCAAAATTGGATATGACAAAATAAAAAAGAAATACAAGAACCACCTTTCATCGAGGCCTGTGACTCATTAGCATTTGGATTACAGAATAATTTGTTCACTACTATTTGGATTATTCGTATAAAGTAACATACCTAGGTCAATTTAGAAGAAAAATAAGTTTTTTTGCGGCACAATGCTCTATTAAAACAAGTCGAAATAGCTGTAATATTTATAGTTTTATCATAAAACTAAACCTGTAAAACTAATAACCTAACAAGGAAAAAAGGGACTGGAAAACTTCACTGACAATGTTATAGCAAGTATTTTTAACTGGTGTACACTGACAACAGTCAAAACAATTGGATTGACTGGGATTCCTAAAGCAAAGAACACAGAATTTGCAAGGTCAGACACTCGCCTCATAATCCATCAGTAACAATAACACTTTAACTTGTCAAGCACTGCCTGCTTGACTTCAAACAAATTACAGCTGAACAAGTAAAGAGCACGTCTGTTGTTGCTAACGTTACATTAACGTGCAACCCAACCATGCAATCAAGATGAATGATATCTCACTTGAACACCCAACTCATGCCATGAAGCCAAACTCTGCAAAGCAAACCATGGCACACTTGTTTTAGATTAAAATATCATGCTGAGTCCTCTTCAACCCCTGTCATCGTGGCTCCAATGTGGTATGCATTTTCCCCCCCAAACTGCCTTTTTTTGTCTCCAACATAAAGTGCAGAATAACTCAGTTGTGTTTCAAAGCCCTGCTTTCATCACTTCCTGAGACAAGGGCCATTTCAAAATGAAAATTATTCCATATTCCAGTATGATAGTCAGCAACATTGTATAATATTAAAATCTGTTTTCAGATCATTTGGAAAACCTCAAGTTACAAGTGATGTTACTTGCACATCTGACCTGCCAATACAAATAAGAGAAAAAGCCAAAACAAAAAAGCTAAAATAAGAAAAGAAAATCTGCCAAAGGGGCGAGAAAACTTAATAAGAAATGAAAAAAGCGAATGTGAATCTTAAGATAATACAATAATATCTTTGTCTGAAAATAACTGTTGCACTAAGACTTAGTTGAAGTATTATTACTTAAACTAGACATGCTGTTGTTTTTAGAATGTCTTGTTATAAATGAAATTCTCAGACAAATGGCTTTTGTGCTTAATTCAATAAAAATAAATCCAACTTTGGTGTAAGCAATAGTTATGGGGGTATATACACTGGCTTTGGAAAACATTCAGAATCATCCCCTTTCATTTTCCACACCTTCAGCTGTGTTATATACATGATTTATAACATTATAAACATTGCAATCCATCTAAAGCCAAATGATTGAAAACAGAAATCTAATTGAAAAGAAAACAGCCCCTTTATTCAGTACTTTGTAGTAACACCTTTGAAAGTGATCACACCTTCAAGTTGTCAATGCCTCTACCACCTTGGCACACCTGAATTTGGAAAATATCTTCCATTCTTCCAAACCTGCAATATGCCCCTAGGAGCTTTCAGTATGCTTTTTCTTTATCACCTTTGCCAGATCTATGTCTTGAGAGAATTCAATTTCTGAGTCAAAGGTGGAGTTGTTCGGATGCTATGTCAGAGGCCATTTTTGGAGAAAAAACATTGCTTTTGAAAAGAGACTCACACCAACCATAAAGAATGAAAGCACTGGCATCATGGTGTGGGGCTGCTTTGCTACCTCAGGGCCTGGCCGACTTGCCAACACTGAGTTAACCATGAATACCATAACATAGAATTCTTGAGAATCTGTGGCCATCTGTCAAAAAGCTGAAGATGACCTGAGTCAACATGGATTTGCAACAGCACAAAGAGCCAAAACACACATGAAAAGCTACAAGAGAATGGCTCAAAAAAGAAATGTAACGTTATGGAATGGCCGATTTTTCATTGCTATCAAAATGCTGTGAAGGGATATGAAGTGGGTTGCGCAAGAAAGAATGACATTGTACAAAGAGCTGTAAAGAAAAGTAAGCAAAAATCTCCCAGTTGATGTGAGGAAGTTACAAAGGGGCAACCCCAACAATTGAAGATGGGGTATATTTATTTTTCCCCACTATCAAAACACATTTCTTAAATTTTTTGATGAACCAATAACAGCAAAGTATAATCTTTCAGTGTAATTCTTCATTAATCCCTTTGTCGGTCAAGTGTCAAAACTAATATTTCATATGCATTGCCAAATATTTAAGAAATCTTCAGAGGCGGAAAGGGCTAAGTGTGTATTTACATTTACTAATCTAACTCAAATTTGTTTATAGCACACATTTCTGACCAATCAAAACTTGCTCTGTTGTTTCTATCTGCAGTAGTACAGAATAGTCCAAAATCACAATATGTTACACATTGGCACCTAAGTCCTGATCACAGGACCACGCCAGACCACATCGTCATTGAACTTTGATTCAAATAACCTCTCATTTTACATGCAATTTGGCACATAAAGACCGACACACCCTACTTCAACAGATTAGTGATGCATCACTGCTAGGACCAACATGTTACTCTGGACCTCTAACCATCATTTTAGTTTAATAGCTTGAGCAGGAAGTTTCTTTGACTTGGCTAACCTCCCTGAACTTCAGACAATCTGGGTCATCTAGCTCACTATCAACAGCATCGTCCACATGCTACATGCAGGCACACAACCTACATGATGGGGGGCTCTGCAGTCAATGCACATTTAAACGGGTTGTTCAGCTATGCAATTTCTTCCTCTGTTTACAAAGAGGAAATAGCCAGGCTATTGCCATTCTTGGTAAATCTTACCTTCTAAATTACTTCACTCCAATCGGCTTGTTTGTTTGAACCGAAGAGAAGGGAAATAGTCCTTCCTCAGTGTGAGGGTGATCTGGTAATAATGTTCAATAAAGGTGACTTTTGTTTCTGCCCGCTACTTTCCTCCATCTGTAAATCTACTACAGTGCTCCTCTGTACCAGCAGGTTCATCTACAGCAACCTCCATTTCCTCTGGGAGGCCCAATGCCAAGTCCACCAAGAACAAGAGAAACCCAGACACCTCCAGTTGACCCCTTTAACACTGCGCTGCTTTCATGATTAACTTTTTATTAGCAGTGTATGTATCTGCCCATTAAGAGACTTAAGTCTCAAAAAAGGCACTTCTGTCAGCCTGGAACTGTCTATAATACCGCAACTATGAAACGAAAACCCAGTCACAATGACACCTAACTTCAGTAACATAAATCATGAGTCGAAAAAGAGTAAACGTTTGGGGTTCAGCACAACCGGCATACTGTGCAACCACCATAGGCCTAAAGCTTGTTTCTGCTTGAAACGGTTCAGCTCAGTAATGCGAAAAGGGAACCACAAACAGCTGGCTTACAGCAGCCAAGCACAAAACACAGCTTCAACCTTTAAGTTTCAATCAAACTTCCTAAACCTGCAAATTCCATACTGACAGCTAGTGATCCAGTGTAGAGGACACACGTCAACTTCAGAAATAGCAGCATTATAAAAAGGCGCAATACAGGAAGACACATGCAGACATGCCAGACGTTTCAGCTCTGTGGTGCCAAGGTGTCAGAGTGGTAGCAACGAAGCATGAAACAACTTCGGTCCTGAATAAACCGCGACATCCATGTTCAATGCGAAGGATCTGATGTGTGCATTTCAATACTATTTGAAAGCACCAGCGTATGACAGGCTAATGGAGGGCCACTCCGGGTGTTCATTTAAAGCCAGGATATCCCTCATAGTGTTTTATTGCTCCATATGGTCCCTTGGAAGGAGTGAGACCAGCCTACAGAATAGGCAAGGCAGTCATTGACTGGTGGTCCATTGTGACATGAGGTGTCCTGCTCACAGGAGTGCATGAGGGCCCATGGCTAATGATGTCAGAAAGCTAAATGCCCCAGTAGACCTCAGCCCCATGGCACACTGAACCATGTCTCATGCAGTCCCATGTATTGTGGGGGGGGACGACAAAGGGAAGTGTGCAAACCTATGAGCCACCAGTCTGCACATGTAAGCACTACATATGAAACTTAGAAAAAAGGTATAATCTGCATAAACTGCCAAAATCCGTCCTGTCGAAACACACGTCATGGAAGTACTCGATCCATGCACGAACTGTGACCATGCACACGCTGACATGATTGAACCTCCACTCTTTGTCTGCAGCCATTCATCTGATGATAACAGGCAGAACATTCTAGGCCTAATTCACATCATTCACTGATGGATGAGTGGATTGAAACGATGCATGGATAATATACAGTTCATTCTCAGGATGACATGACCTCTGTCAGCAAAGCAGAGCAGCCCCAGCCAGACACCCGCCTGGCCTGATCATCACAGGCCCTGTCAGTCTCTATCCCACCCAGTGACCTTCCTCAGAATTAAACAAACATCCTGCTGCTCCAGTTTGTTCTCCACACGGTGTATTTCTGACCAGAATGCACAATGAACACACTCTTCCTCCCTTTAGGGGGAACAAGGCATGATGGGAGATTCTATGTGTGGCTGCATTAGGGGTCAATGCAGGGTCACGGCTGCAGATATTGAGAGAAGGCAGACATTCTCTGAGATATCTTTGACTGAGCCTGGGAATGATTGGACATGGACACGGAAAGATGTGTTATGTCAGCTCAGCACGGATGTGCTTGACAGCCTGGCTCTGTGTGGCCAAATGCAACAGTGGTCTGCATTAGCGTAACCAGTGAGTTCACCATAGGCATGGCTGAGACTTGGCTAAGAACGTAACACCCTGGCAAGTCGATACAGGCCCTGTTTACAAACGATAAGACATTGCTAAGCAAAAAACTATGAAGAACTAGTCGAGGAAGTTTTAAAAACAAGGCAATGCATTCATCGGAGAAGGTGAAGCCAAACAGCAGAGTGAATTAAGCCATAAGTCCATATTTTAAGGCTGCTGTCAGGTTGTGTTATTGAAAATATACAGTAATAGACACATCCCTTAAACCGGAATGCCCAATTAAATGCCACGACTCCTAACCAAGAGAAACCCGGTTTGAAGTAGCCTTTATCATGCAATTATTCTAATATTTACAGACATACAATAAAATAAACACTGAGGGGGCAAAATATGTTGGCTGATCTGAAGAAAATAGAAAACAACTGATGGTAGTGTTAAATAGCTAGAAGTAATTTTACCACAGCCCAATCCTGACTGACAGGATGGAATGGGATCAGTAGTATGAAACAGCAGCAAACAGCCATATAAGAACTGGGACCATTCCTCCTTTCCTAGAAAGCACAGAAGATAAGAGGCTTCCTCTCAACCACATAGTCAAAAGCCGAGTTCCTGGGAACAGGGACGGCTGCCTTTTATTAAAATAAGGCACATTGTTAAGCTCTGACAAGGCTTGGAAGCAGTTAGTGAATAAAGGGGAGAAAAGAGGAGCATGAGAGCTCGCCTTTGCCCTGAGTAGGCCAGAACGGCTATGCAAAATGTCAAACAATAAAAAATGTTATGACCACGCATCACAATTACATTTTGGCAGGTAACACCCCAGGATTTTGGGCAACCAATGGATAGCAACTGCCATTGAGTACGTCATCTCGAACAAGCTTATATCATGCACGAAAGCAAAGACGGCAAGGTGTAGAGTTGTCAAAAATGTATTTCATTTTTCTGTAATTTAGAGGAGCTTCTTACCAAGAGTGACTTACATTCTTGTTGAAGTAGCTAAATACTATAACTGAACATTCTGAAATGCAGAGCCGATATTTCACATCCTTTTTCTTGTGTTGCAGATGTACACACATTTAAAATAATTTAAATTAACCATGCTGTGTGTTGTTATGAGCGGCTTGCAAAACGCTTTTATTTTTGATTGAAAAAGCTGCTGTAGCTAGCTGGCAGATGACTTGAACTGACTCGATTATGCACACGTTTGAATGGCACAAGAATGAAAACAGCTGACATGGATAAGAGGTAGGAGTCCTACTAAATCACTGACAGCAGTAATACAATAAACTTCGCTCTTAATAAACGGGCTTCCTGGACAGCACAACTCAGGATGAGTTACGTGAGTAAATGAGAAAAATCTCAGTGCAGAATCTCCATTGCGGTAAAAGCCAGCAATAATGTAACAATTAGAAAAGGCTAATAATATAAAGTATTTGCATCTTCTCAGTGAAGCCCTCTATCCCAAGCCAATAGCCAGTGGTGCCTCCATTAGTGCAGACTAGTAGATGGGGTTATAAATGCAGATGGATTAAATCCATTAAATCCATGCATATGGCAGTATACATTTTATGACCTGTTGACGGGTTTTGATGAAATTGGCAATTCTTAACTTGAAAGACATTTGTTGAGTAGAGTCTTTTTGACAGCTTAATCACTCAACCCAAACCTAGAGGTCTAGGACCCACACTAACCAACGAAAAATGCAGTAACAACATGAATAAAGGTAACTTTTTAAATGTCTTCAATAACCCCTTTGAGGTAGAAATCCACGATCACAAATTCCTGTTTTTCCTGAATAGACTGTTCGCCATCTGTCTTTCAGGTAACCAATGAAGTGCTCCTACTTACAACCCAAATGACCACGGTGGAGGCCTCCCTTTCCCACAGTATCTGCCATCCATGTTATCCCAAGGCTTTTCACTCTGTACGGTCCACTCCATGCCCTAGACGCACTGGCATACTTTGCCTTTTGTCACTCAGAATGCAGAGGCACCACCTAAATCCCTTCCTCTAACCAAGGCCACAGCAAACCATTGTGATCCAATTCCAGCTATATTCCTCCTATTTTCTCAAAAGAGATAAGGCGCTGTTTTTCCACCTCTCTATAACCCTTGTCAACCATGTGGTCTGTATTCTGCTCATTGTAAATTGCCACGAGGGGACAATGTCAACACAGTCCAGGGGAATGTTGTATTGTTTTACAAACTTCAGACGAGTAGGACGAAGGCTTTACATAAGCAGGACTATGAGCTCAATGGTCAAGAAGACAATCCTGCAACATAGAGACAGAATGCAAGAAGATAAATCAGTTCCAATAGACAACGTTTTCGTATGTAGGCCTTCGACAAACAGTGTTCAAAGGCATACGAAAGGTCAAAGGACAATGAGTATAATAGTATTCCTAAAATAATGTAATAATCTAATGGAGAATATTACCAGGATTTACCCTGAACTATGAGAACAAAATATGTGAAATGTCCCAAATGGGTGCCATCATCTAAGCATATACTTATCCTACTTAATGCCAACACCCAGTCCCCCAATCCGATGTAGCTACTTAAATCAGGACAGGGTTTAGGCAGATCAGCTACACTAAGTGTTACTAATCGCATAGCACGTTCAAGGTAGGGTTCTGGAGTTTTTTTCACCAATCAAGTCAATGAAAACTGCTAAGACAGACAAACAACACAAACGCAGGCAATAGGTGTGAGGAAATATTTTGGCAAGACGATGTACATCGCATATTCGTCCTGCCCTCAAGTAGGCATATGCGATCTTATGACTGTCCTGAACCATCTCAACCTGGTTCTGGTAAGGGGTCAGTCAGGTCCTCCTCCCATGATGAGCCATCCCCCAGCCAGCCATGGCCCATTGCACGAAATGCTGTGAGCCATGGGTGGGAGGAAAATCAGATTAAGAAATCATGTTGGTTTGTTACTGCTGGAGCGTCAGAGTTTAGCAGGGCAAATTCTCCAAGCTGGTTTTGGCAGCACACACAGATCAGTGCAAACGAAATAATGGCCAAAGAACTATTACACTTGGTTTCCCACAAAGGGGTGTGGATACTACTGGCAAGATGAACACCTTTCCATGATGGGTCATGTTTATAGCTCCACGGGTACTAGTGCCTAACCAAACAAAGAGACTGGGTCTATTTTAAGCATGTCCGAAACAGTCTTGTTGTATCCGCAGTCAATAACCATGGACGGAATTAATATTTAATTATAACATTAATTTGCAAGGGGAGGCCGTTATAAAATGAATTGTTATCATATAAATTATTACTGGTGTTGGGTGTCAAATTCCCATTGTTTAAATCATGAGCTATTCTGCAAACAACAAAAATGCAAGAGGTCTGTACACAGAGAAGGTGTGCATATTTGTGAGGGAATTCCTTGACACCTCAAAAGGGCTGAATGAAAACAGCTCAATAATCCACCAAAAGTAATGTGCAGACCTGTCAGCTTAGCCACTGCCTGATGGGCACTCCAAGTCATTACCAATAATATTCAAAACCTTCAGCATTTCATTTCACACTAGAGTCTGAAGAGAACACCGACCCTCAGTGACGTGGACTCAGATAGCACATTGCACAGACAAGACTTAACAAAACATAACTCAAGAATGTGAGACTGAAGCAATATCGGAGTTACCATCAGAAATAAACACTACCTGAAATGTGTTTGTTCTAGTTGTGTTCCTGTGAATTTCCCATGGGGTGGACCTGAGGACTCAACATCACTAACCCCCACTTCCTGCGGCATTCTCCACAGCCTAACACTTCCTTGCGTCTCATGCTAAGTTTCGTTCTGCATTCTGACCCACTTCCTCTGTCAGCCAAGCCATGGAAGGCAGGGAAGTGACAGCAAAGTAACAGCCTGACCTCTGCCAGACAGCCTGTCAGAAGATGATGCGTCCTGACATCCAGACCAAACCTGAACTCTTCTGATTTGATTGAATGTGTTTTAGGAGAGGCTAATAAAGTAACATGGCGTTAGAATGTCACCAACAATCTAAATTATACTTTTTACTTGTTAATATGTGTAGATGTTGAGCAAAGCAATGGCCGTTCAATGCATCTAACCAGGTCACAGTCACAGATAAGTAGGCTGGCATTTATACAGGGCCATTCATGGCGACACATCACCTCGCCCTGAAGCGGTTGAAAAGCAAGCAATAGAGGAATGTTTATGGGCGATGTCAGATACAAAAAGACCGATCCATGACGCCTTTACCGTGTCACTAAAAGATGTCTATATCTACTTAAGTTGAACCCAGCCTCTTCTGAAACATCTGTGTTAATAGCGTAGCTATGCTTCGGCCACAATCTTTCTTACTGGGTAGAGCTGTAAATAAACCCGTTGTCTAGATTAGTCATCCACCCTTAGTCCTTCTGACAACACCAAAGAAATTATACTAGACATAACATGCCATTACAAATACAAAGTCAACATAAAAAGTATTTGCCAATCCCTCAAACTCGTAGTGTTGCAATCATTGCAGGCTGGCATTTTAGTAAATTAAACGGAACAACGTAGATTTGTTGTGGAATTTGAATGATTTATACATTAGTTACGGATGCCAATTAGGTTCTACGAACAAAGTAGTTAGCTAAAAACTAGCTACTTAGACTTCAATGTGATTAAAATATTTAGAAAACTTACACTCGGTTGAAGATGAGCAATGAGAGCTCTATTGAAATTAATACCTAGTAACTGCACCAACTAACATTCTCTCCATTCGCCCAGTTTAGTGCTAAATTACATATCACCTCAAATTTTTTGCTGAAACTGCAGGTTTGTTCGGTTTATCACGATTTGCTAGCAGTACCCCACCCCAACTGGCTACCGGACTGGACATCATCCTTATCATCATCTGATATTAGGGTGGTTAGCCGGACAGCTAACCTTTGCTAGTTAATCATATCATTAGAGCAAAACAAGTATCTAATTTGCAAACGTTAATCTGCCTAATGTATGTAGCTAGTTACGTCTGAAGTAAACCCTATTTGTGTTGAGAACTTCTCGAACTAGACATAGTTGTACCTAGCTAGCTAGCTTTATTCACTGAATCCAATTCCAAGCAAGTGTCTTGCTAGAACAGACACTTGCTTAGAATTAAAAATAACTATCACGGCTTGCACAATATTAATGAAGATTAAGTCTGAGCACTTACTTTCCCGATGAAAGTAAAAATATCCCTGACTGACGATTAATCTAAAATAAAAATGTCGATGTTTATCCAATTGAATCCACCCTGCTGGAGCCGCTGACAACTCGCTTGTGCACTCTTTCACACTCTGACCACGATTGGACAAGCAGCACAAATGATGACGTAAGTTTCGGTTATAGCAAACCATCAAAATAAAAGCCTTGATTTATAAACGTTGCAAATGTTGATAATAGATTCAAGACACACCTAAATGTAATCTGTTGAAATGTATATGATGCCTATGAGCATATTTATGGAGTAATAAGAATGTACAAACATCAGTCAGAGCATTATTGAAAAAGCATTGTTCAGACTAAAAATAACAACACTGACCATACAGTGGAAAATAATATTATGGGTAGAAGCATAGTTAGTAATTCTCAGTTGCATCTATAGAAAGTAGTTTTTTGGTATGGTGTAGCTAAAACACAGTGTTGCTGGACTCACACATTTTATTTGTGACAATGACAATCACTACACTATATATAAAATACTTGCAGTGCAATTAAAATGAGTGCTGATGTTAATGTAAAAGTGTAGAGTGTAGCAGTCTGAAATAACTAAAGATTAACCCTATCAATAATCCTCAATATATCAATTACTTAATATGAACCATTCAGTTTAAAAATAAATTGGTTGGGTGCTATCCATGGTCCTGAAGTCAATGCCCATATACAGTCAAAACAAATCACACATCAAATGTATTTACGAATTTAATGTAATAAATATCACCCAGGCTATTGTATTACATTACCATTACACTTTCGGAAAATTCGATAGAGAGTTACTGACAAATTGCATATTTGTTGCTCAACAAATACATTTGATCAATAAGGGAGGGTCACCTATATAAAAAATATATTTCTATGACAGTTGCATTTTTCAATTCAACTTTGATATCATATTGGTTTGTAGAACATACCTTAAGATAAAATGTTGCTTCACCAGCTTTGATGCTCATCTGATATGGTTGGAAATTCTCAGTGACTATATAATCATGCTCACCTTCAAGCCTACCAGCATCAAAAACCTACCAGATGAGCACGTCTTCTATGCTCACTTTTAGCAAAGCAACACCAAATCAGGCTTGAGAACATTTGTCATTTTTGACAACTATGATTCTGTAGCTGATGTGAGTATAGCTTTTAAACCTTTCAAGGCAAATATGTGCCTTTAAAAGGACATAAGACCAGGGCACATATTCAGAGCACGTGTAGAGCAGGCAGGTGTATCGTCAGTCTTTCCCTGACCCAGTCCTTAATATCCACTGTGGTCCAAGTGGACCACCGTAGTTCCTGTTCCCAGGAACACATAAAAAAACATGCCCAAATGATCACCTTTCAGTAGTACACATCTCTAGTCGTGAAATGCTTTGAAAGGTTGATCATAGCTCAGATCAACACAAACATTCCAGACACTCCATGCCTTAAATCTCAATTGCTCTCCACACTTCTCCTTCCAACAATGACACAAGGAATGTCTATGTGAGAATATACTTTGACTACAGCTCAACTTTCCAGAAGATGCCCCCAAGCTCATTACTAAACTCCCTCTGCAACTATATCTTGCACTTACTGAAAACCTGATGGGGGTAAGCAGCAACTAATCCGCCACACACACCTACAACACAGGGACCCTCAGGGATGTGTACTTAGTCCTGTAGCTTACTCTATGTCCACTCATGTTCACACTGCATGGCCCCCTTAACACAAACACCATCAAATATGCTGACAAAGCATTCAGAGGTTGGTTGCTCACAGATGACAATGATACATCCTCTAGGAAGGAGGTCCGGGACCTGGCAGTTGTTCCAGGACAATAATATCCACCTCTGTGTCAGACTGAAGAGTTGATCGTGGACTGCAAGGGAAGGTGGAGAGCCAGTGGCAACACTATTTATTTCAACAACCCAACATTTGAGTAAATTTTTAAAAGTGCTGGTATAAACACGTTCTTTTTGTATCAATTTACTTCTTTATTTTTTTCCAAGGTTTTTGCAGTTTTACGAAATCACCTGAAGAAAACATATGTTTCTAAGCTTTCGATATTTTTGGAAGTAGGACTCTTATTTTGAGTCTGGAAATTCTGCAGTATCCTGCTTCAAGGAGAACAGCACAGAATAGTGTCCTGCTGTTAGGAGAACTGCTGAACAGGACATCGATGCAACGCCCTTTTACTATCGTTACGGCCCCGCCCAAGTTTTTGATTGACCAATCAGCAGTTTTTTATATAAAGAAACTGAATATTGTGATAACTGCTGACCACCTGGCAAATCTTAAACTTGAGCAGCAATAAATACCGAAAGTCTCCTCTCACTTTTAAAAAAAAATGATTGTGTAAAACATTAAGACATTGAAGTGGTTTTTGTCATTCCCTCATGAAAAAGTCCCAAATATATTTTGACAGTACCTATGCATGTCAGACTGTAAGAACAAAAACTGTGACTCAGCAAGTCTTAATAGAACTACAATCGCTTTGTGAATTATTTTTGTGAATAAACAAAATGTTTATAAATACATTCAAAATTTAAAAAACTAAAGTACCGTAGCACATTATTTCTGGTTGCCACAAGATGGCATAATTTTACAAATCTGCATGTAAGGAAATGAAATGAGTGCAGAAAGTATGAAATATCAACATAGACATTATCCCAAATAAACTACAGTCAGATCCATAAAATTGGCACACTTATAATATGCAATACATATATCGTTTGTTACAGTATTTGAGGTACATGAAGAGGTAAGTTTTTGCATAATCTATTTTTCCATGTCAAACCCTCTAATGTTATAAATGTCCAGTTTCTATTTTCAAGTTACCTGACTATAATAACCAGCTCCAATCCAAACACCAATGCCTTTTGGAAAAAATCATTGCCCAGTTTAAAAAAAGTTATCCAGCTGCATATTATGTATCAGATAGGATTAAGTGATTACAAATAAAATAACTAGAGTGGTAAAAATACAATTAACGGACCCAATTTTAAGATGTTAAATTTGCGATTATGGCTTAACATCATTGCAACAAGTTTGGCCGAATTCTTAGCATTCTACCCACTGCTACCTATGTACCTTCACTGAGAATGTTTCCTCTGGCCATGTTTCAGCTGAATACTTCCAACCCACCTCAAGGAGTTGATAGAGCATGATGAGACAAGGGAATATTATCTGTTATACAACCCATCTACCTTGGAAGGTGCTAAGACAACCAGTTGTTTAAGGGACCGCCAAGGGTATTATCAAAATGTACTTTGAGGCAGTAACTTAGATTGCTATGGAATTCGAGAGCGCCTTTTAGATAGTTTTGGATCCACTTGATCTAATACACCAATGCTTTATTTTAATTTAAGTTGTTGTGTTCCACACTCCCACCCTGTCATCCCCTAACTGGAGAAAATATTGGGTCCACAGTTGACCAAAGAGTTGACTCAACTACAGCTCCTATTTCCTGTAATAATACATCTCTCAATTCTACCGTGGTGTCTCACAAGGGTCTTGAACTTTAACATGGGTATATCTGCCAAAACAACCCTAAAAATGAAAAGTACATTTTTCCTATAATATGTCTGTGATTCTTCAGGTCTCCCAACAGTACACTTGTATGCCTAACATCGATAATTTAAAAGTTTACTTTATAATAATTATTTTACATATTTAATATGTATCTTACCTTATTTTTGTTGTGATATTCAATTCATGATTAAGGCCAACTCTCTGTGTCTTTTAAAGCACTTCCAAGGCATTCCGATTTTTACCATATTGCTCATTCAACCAGTTTAAACCAGAATATTTTAAACCAGAATATTTACACGCAGAAATAAATTCAGTTTCCAGCCTTCTACATACATTGAGCTCGCATTCTCCAAAGCCACCAAAGGACTTATCAGAGTGCAAAGATAGTGCTGACCGACCAATGGGCACAAAAACAATTCATGTGAAGTATCCTTTACTAAATCCCAAATGATCCTATCTCTTTCACTCTCCATTTGTGTGTACGACCACATTCTAGATTTAAGGGTGTATGGGTATTTTTAAACCTCCTGTAGCTCCTTCCAACAAGTGTGCAGCCTACAATGTAAATGAAGAGGAATCCCATATGACACCATGTTCATTTGGAGCTTGCCAAGTTTCACATGAAATCAGCGATTGGCATGTCTAATTATAGGACATGTGCATTTGTTTAAATTCGATTTTGAGATTTGACACATGTAAAATATCAAAGCTAGTCTTATGATATAATAAAAGTGGAACATGAATTGTTTAATTCAAATCTTGAATTCTATCTTTGTGGGCCCTGAGCCCATGGAGGGAATTACTAGAGCACATTTTGACCAGGAAATTACCCTTCTTCAGGCAATGCTTGCCAATTTGCATCACCCATGAAGCTTCAGACCTAGTTTGCATTGGTCAGGCTAATGCAACTTCCAGTACTAATTATACATAATGCACAATTATGTCAATACATAGTCAATACGTCTACCTTTTCTCACAGATGGTTTCCTCTCCAGTGCTTTCTCTGGGGATTTCTTGTGCGAGTCAAAAGCTGCCAACATTTGAGCCACCTTCACAGTTTGGACTTGCTCCAAAACCCCATTAGGTTTGGTTTCCAATGGCTTTGTCAAATCAGGATGCTTAAGCTTTTCTTGTTGTAGAATGTTTTCCTTTATGAGTTCAGAGACAGGCCTTGATTTCGGAGTATCCTGGTGTTTTTCAACATCTGAGGCAGTTTCATCCTTGTTCTGGGTAGATGTTTCATCAGAGTGGACTGCAGGGGTGCTCTGTGTGGCTTGTTGTGACACGTGCTCTGTTTCCATAGTCACATCTTGAGGGAGACAATTCTTATCCTTGCTTTGATTAACCAGACTATACTGTCTTTCTTCTAATTGAGCTATACCAGTTCCTACCAAGGACAGGGAAGCCTCCATCACTGAATTGGGGATGCTTGTTATTTGAGAAAGGCCAGTCATGGTCTTAGCCTTCTCAACTGACCCACCGTGCAAGACCTCTGATGGACATTGGCTGGGTTTTGTCTTCATTTCTGGTTGTGGTGTAGGAATCTCAGTGATAGTGACAGTACTGGGTAATCCCTGAAGCTCTGTTTCACTTGTCACTTGTTCATGGTCATAGGACTTGTCTATTGACATAGAGACCACCTTTTTAACATTGGAGAGTTCTGGTGACCCCTCATTTCTGTTTCTTTTTAATAGCTTCTCCAAAATAGAGCTTGGTTCCACTGTTGGAACCAGAGGCCAGTCTTCTTCTTCCCTTTGAGTGGGAGGGTCAGTTGATGGCCATCCTGCCACTACCAGCTTACTTTGCTTCTGATGATCTTCCGGGATTGGCTCGATATCACTTGTTGCTGTCTCTGACCATTTATTCTCTTTATAAATGTCACTCTTCTTTTCATCACTATGTGCCTTTACCTGTCTCTTTATTGGAAGATCATGGATCAAGCCCTCACTTGCACCTAGAAGAGACTTTTCCCAATTGCTTTTTTTCAATGGTGACTGGTGTTTAGCCTTATATGGATGGTTCAGTGCCTTCAAACCACCTACGGCTCCATCAATAAACTTGGTGTCCCCGTCCTCGGCAATCTTTGAGGTCCGATTTTTCCTGAGAATTTCCTGATCTTCCTTAAGAGGTCGCTTCTTCCTATCTCCCCCTAGGGGGATGTAATCCGCCATTTCCGTATCAGTCCCACCCTTGCTGACTTCCATGAAACCTTCTTTGTTGTACTCCTTAGTGCTCTTACCGAGAGAAACCGTGGCATCAGTATTCTCCACAGCTGGATTAGATGTAATATCAGTTCCTCCTTTTAAGGCAGAGCAGATGTTTTCATCCAGTTCTGTCTGGTGTGGAGCACTTCTCTTGTCTTGATGGTCCATTTTAGCAGTTTCACCCTCCTTCTGGTCCCCTCGTGCATTTTCAGTGATTTGCCTGGCATCAGTTTGCATGTTACTCCCTGGGCTCTGGCTGTTGTACAGATCAGTTTGTGGAGCACTAAAACTCCCCACCTCTGCCCCCAGCTCTTCAACCCCCTCTCCTCCAGTCTCTCCCGCTCTCACATTATTCTCTGTGGAGGGACCTTCCCCTCTCTGAGTGCTTAGGTTGTTCTCTGCCAAAGGTGTTTTTGGTTCCCCACATAGGCCTTCGTCCAGATTCTCAGAAGCGGCTTTCCTTGGATTTTCCCCAGCATTACCCGGCTCCTGCAAGGGGCTTCCTGCCTCCACGGCATCTTCCGTGTCCTCGATTGCATCCTCATCAGTGCTGGGCCCTGGCTCTTTAACCCCTCCACTGCTGGCTTGTTCCTCCCCCTCCACCTTGTCTTGATTCTGACCCATGCTTGTCTGTGGAGAAAGACAAGCCGTTATCTTCAGGCATGCCAGTCCAATCGTAATTGTAGACACTACGCCCTGCTTTCCTAGATCCAATACATAAATCTCTTTATTTAACAGCAGAATGTATGATTAACTACAGGCCCCACTCAAAACAAGAGTTGGAAACATGACAGATAGAAACATTCCCAGTTCTAAAAGATATTAGGCACTTAATAAAATTGCTGATGTCTGAGGTGTACAGCAGACACTCTGTAGGCATTTCATACCACAAGGCCATTACGGCAGCTGGAGGAGAGAAGATAATTACAATAATAAGAGAGCCATTTACATGGTCTGCGCTGGTTAAGGGTCTTATGACCACAACTACTCTATGGGCCTCTGATAGTTCATTAGTCTGCAATGCCAACCCATATGTGGTTAACTTGAAAAAATATATTGGAGTCACAAGATTTCACCAAAATTCACCAAATGTTCCTTGTGGGGACAGATGAATGTGTCATCACAACAGGACCTCAGCCAGGCCTGACAAATAGTGATATATATGCACTTTTTACATTTAAAAAAATTACTAACTATAGTGATACTGTAGTATAATTGGAAATAAAAATATTCTCGCACACTAATAATGCTTACAAGTGTTACAAATTATTAATACTGCAATGTTTCGGTCTTCTAATAAATTGCAGCTCTTGTAAGCATTAACAATGTGTAAGAATATTTTAATTTCTTTTGGTATATTTTTCTCACACCTTGTCATTTCATTTCAGGTGTGTGATCTGTTGCTTATTTTAACTATAGTATATATATAACTATATATATAACTATATATAACTATATAACTATATATAACTATATATATATATATATATAACTATATATATATATATATGATAATAGTTATATATACTATAGTTAAAAATAAGCAACAGATCACATACATATGAATTTACACAGTATAGAGCACCTTCAGAAATTATTCAGTATACCTTTACTTTCTCCAAATGTAGTTGTTACAAATTTTACAAATTGATTACATTTCTTTTGCCAAATATCCACACACAATACCACACAATGAATAAAACGAAAGCTTGTTTAAAAAAAACATATGTGCCAATTCATTGTTTCTAGGTATGCAGACCCTTTATTCAGTAGTTTGTAGATGTGCCTGTAGTTTGTCATTATGTAATATTGCTTGCAGTTAGATGGCAATTATGAATTAACACAACAAATTGTGAAGAATGTAACAGAGGTCTGATGTAAAAGTGAGGGTAGAACATAGGTGAATCAACTTACAGCAGCCAAACAAAGTTTCCCAAAAAACATGCACAGTGTTTTCTGTCAGGCCATAACATAAAAACACAATGTAGCCCAGTTAATATTAAACGCTCTGTTATCAATCTGTCTACATTTCTAGTTGCTTTACACATGACCATGTCCAATAGTTACCATTGCATCCCATAGACAATCTAGGAGTCCATAAGTACACCACCAAACTGTGTGAGTGCTACAGGCATCACCACACCAGACTGTTAGCTGGTCCTTCGTATTACAGAGCTCGTTTTCTCACACTGAACTGCAGTGGAGTCAGCAAAGAGAATGATGAAGCACAATGGACAGTGCCCTGGATCCAGCCTGTTTCCTGTCAATGCCCCTTCTCTTGTTCCCCATTATAGACAAGGCTGCTACATCTATATCATATGACTGTTAACAATTCACCAGACAGGCAGACACAGACATGATTGGGTAAGAACATGTCATCTAAGTAAGTCACAGTGTAGAAATACAAACATGATAAGGACAAGATGATATCTGTGAGCATGCATTCATGCAGTGTAATAAAAAAAAAGAATAACAGAATATTATCAACATGTTTAATAAAGCATCACATTAAATTACATTGTATAGAATTCATAACATTTAGTATATCACTCAACCCTCAAGTATTGTATCTGAAATCAAGCAAAACATTGCAGCCTACCATAACTTTTCCTCCAAAGAGAAGCAGTTGAGATTCCGAACGTAAAAGTTTTTACAGCATTGGTAAACCAGCCACACTATGCAGTTTCAGCAATGAAATCTCCAGCAGACTGAGTCAACAAGCGACTCCTGCATGAGAAACTTTCTTTATCTTCACACAGCAGTCATGTGAATTCGAACTACTACAAAGGCTCACCCTTAAATCACCCTCCACTCAGTCTCCTGAGTCCTGCCTGCCCCATCAGCATCCTGCGCACCGTTTGGGAGGACCTACTGCCTCGAGGCAGGCCAACCCTGGCTACAACAACTCCATTGTCCTGCACCCAGCTGTAACGCCCAAGGTGATCACTTGATTGCCTTGTGGTCTCCTGCTCCAGTACACTCAGTGAGTAAGAGACTTGAATCGACAAGAAGCTAGGAAGTACAGGCAAAACAGTTTTAGCCTTAAAGTAGCATCCTGAATAAAGGAAGCTCAGGCTTCGCATTCCCAGCACATCGGTAAGCTGATTGGAGAGGCAGCCAGGGTTAGGCCTGAGATGGATATAGTTGTAATCTGTTCTGTGTGTGAGAACGAGACGGACACTCACCGCTTAGCTGTCTCCCAACCGATTGCTGTCTAAGAAATGACAGACTGCTCTTTGTTGGTTGGTTGGTTGGGTCCTCCCTCAAGTGCCATAGCAATGAGAGGCTTATACTCGAGCCTTGTGATGTCACACAGTGACATCTCAGTTTCTCATCTAGATGTACTGATTTAGGTCAACCTCCCAGTTTCTAATAATTGTGGTGATACACCACGGTATTACCTGTGAAATCTATAAATCCACCATGAAAATGTTAACTATGCTTTAACTCATTGAATGTTTATGTTGTTCCTGTGTACTAACACTCCCAATGTTTTCACAGCTTGAGTTGTTCAATACTATACAACGTCAGTTGAAGTGCATCCACACTGATTCATGGATACAGTGGAAGAAAGCAGACCTACGACCTAAGATTTACATTGGGAAGTCCTCTTCAGTTGCAGTGGTATTCACTAGGGCACAGACAGAGCTATTTTGGATTGTGAACCCATGAAGAGATTTTAGTGGAGCAGAGTTTCTATTCTCTTAGGAAACAGTACGAGAGCATTTGTTGAGAAAACAATGAGAAGGGATGCCATGAGCTTTAGAACTCCTTAAACACTATCTAGTGGCTCTCAAAAGAATGCACTGGCATATTCTCCTTGGAATTTTCCTCATTTTATTGTGTTACAACATTCAATCAAAATGTATGTTTCAGAAGTATTTTGCTGCTGATCAACAAAAAAGTCAACAATTTATTAAAATGAGAAATAAAATGTGCAGATTGTTTTAAATAAATTATAAATACAAAAAAATACATTATTACCTAAGTATTTACACATTTTGCTATGATACACATTAATTAACTATGGTGCAACCCTTTTTCTTTAAAAGTTATGACATTCAAATAGTCCAACAGCATTCAGTTGATGTGTTTTACATAATTTCACATACCTGTCTCTGGGAGGTTTCACAGTAGGTTAGTACAATTCCTAACAAAAACAACATCATGAAGGTGAAGGAAAATTCAAAGCAAATCTGGAATAAGGTTCTTCAAAAGCACCATTCAGCATTAGGAAATAAAACACACTGAAGGGATTAAATATCCTCTATATCACAGTGAAGTCCATTGTTACAAAATGGAGAGAATATGGCACAACTGTGAATCTGTCTAGAACAGGCTGTCCTGAAAAACTGAGTATCGGGTGAGGGACCTAGGGCAACTCTAAAGAGTCATGCACATATTGCTCTTGATTAGTGCTTGGGCACTAGGGCATTCAGCATCTCCCTCAGACAAGTCCCAATTAACGATCAAATTCATATGGGCGGTAAGTGGGGAAAACTACTTGAATAAGAAGATTTTGTTTTGCACATGGGCAAAAAATACAAACTCCACTTCTTGTTGACTTCCTCTTTTAGTTTCACCAGCAGTTTCTTCTCAATTTTCTGATTGGCTTAGAGGTTGCGAATAGCGTCTAGGGATTGAGCACGGCATGAGGTGATTTAGCAATTGGACACAAGACAAATGCCAAGTGATTGCAAACACTAACTCTACAATTGTGGAGGTGTGCCCCTAAAGAAATGACCCTAAAAAACCCTAAAATATCCTAAAGATGTAACAGTTCCACAGCTGACCTGGGAGACAATGTATAAACGAAAATGATGGCCTGGGTGCTTCCCAAAAGGGGCCTTTATGGGAGAGTGTCAATAAGCTACTCACCTCAAATCCCAACTAGAGTATGCTAAAAGGTATATGGGCCACTGAGACCATGTTGTTTGGCGCAAGCTTAACACCAAACATCATCCTAAAACACCATCCCTACAGTGAAGCATGGCGGTGGCACCAGCATGCTATGGGTATGTTTCTCTGCATCAGCGCCCAAAATCCTTTTGAAGATGAGCCAAATGAATGCAGCAAAGTACAGAGAAATCTTGGAAGAAAATATGTTTAAATTTGCATTAGACCTGGGGCTTGAGAGAAGATTAATCTTCCAGCAGGACAGTGATCCCACACATACAGACAAAGCTACACTGGAAAGGCTTAAAAACAACACATAAATCTCCAGGAGTGGTGCAGTCAATGCCCGGACCTTAATCCAATTGAGGGAGTTAAAAATGACAATTCACCAAAGGTCACTATCCAACTTGACAGAGCTTGAGCACTTTTCAAAAAATAATTTAAAAAAATTGCCACATCCAGATGTGCTATGCTGGTAGAGACATATCCACATAGACTCATTGCAGTAATTGCAGACAAAGGTTCTCATCCAAATATTGACTGAAGGGAGTGAATATTCATTTTCTTCTTTGAATCAGTAATTCATTTAGAACATTTAGTCGATTTTATTTTATGTTGATCAGTGGGAAAATGTCCTATATAAATACATTTCCATGTTGTACACAAAATGTGTAAATGACCTGTGGGGGAATACAATCTTGTTTCCCAAAAGGTTTGGGACAGTGTATATAATGTAAAGAATAACAGAATGCAATGATGTGCAAATCATTTAAACCATATATTCAATAGAAAATAGTAAAAGACAACATGTCAATTGTTGAAACTGAGAAATGTTACTGTATCTTCTGAATTTTATGCCAGCAACACATTAAATAAGCTGGGACATGGGCAACAAAAGACTGGAAAAGTTGTGTAATGCCAAAAAAGCAACCTGGTGGAACATCAAACAACTTATTTGGTTAATTGGCAACGGTTACAAAAAGAGCATCCAGAGTACGCAGGCAAATATTGCAACAATTTAAGAACGTTTCTCAGTGTAAAATTGCTAAAAGTGTTTTGGGATCTGATCACTTACAGTATATAAGAACATTTAAAGATTAAAAAAATCCCAAGAAATCTGTACACAAGGGACAAGGCCAAAAATATTGGACGGCCCTGAATTCAGGCACTCAGACGGCACTGCATTTAATCCCTGGAAATCATTGCATGGGCCCAGAAACACTTCCGTAAACCATTGTCTGTGAACACTATGTTGCTGCATCCACAAATGCAAGTTAAAACTCTACCACCAAAAGCAGAAACCATATATAAACAAGCTCCAGAACCGCAGCTGCCTTCTCTGGACCCAAGCTCATTTTAGACTGATGCAAAGTGGAAAACTGTCCTGTGGCACGACAAATCTGAATTTGCTATTATTTGGAGGAATCATGGACGCCACGTCCTCCGGACTAGAAAGACCATCCAGGTTCTTATCGGTGCACATTTCAAAAGCCAGCATCTGTGATTGTGGCATGGGTGAATCACCATTAATCCTAAACAATAAATACAGGTTTTGGAGCAACATATACTGCCATCCAGACGTCTTTTTTAGGGAAGGCCTTGCTTATTTTTGCAAAACAATGCCAAACCACATTCTGCACGAATTACAACCGTAAAAGTCTGTGTGCTAACGGGCCTGCCTGCAGTCAAAACCTGTCCCCCTCACTGAAACATTGGGCGCATTATGAAACAAAAAATAAAACAAACTGTTGAGCAGCTGCAATCCTATATCAAGCAAGAATGGGAAAACAATTCACTTTCAAAACTACAGCAATTGGTTCCCTCAGTTCACAAATGCTTCCAGAGTATTATTAAATGAAGAGGTGATGCAACACAGTGGTAAACACACCCCCGTCCCAACATTTTTGAAACATGTTGCTGCCATAAAATTCAAAATGGGCATGTATTTTTCCAAAAACAATAATATTTCTCAGTTTCAACATTTGATAGCTTGTCTTTGTACTATAAGAAGAGGGAAAGTGTGAAATAAGAAGCATTGCATGTTTGTGTGAAAAAGTGCCAGAGTTCCTCTCCACTGCAGAGCTGCAATAATGGCAAACCAAGGCCCCTGACAAACCAGGAGTGAGACAAGGCTAAACAATATCTGAGAAATGTCTCTGTTTTCCACACCATCTCCATAGTAACTCCAAAACAGGATACTCAGATAATAAAACAAAGAGGGAGGTCAAGAATTCACCAGCAACATACACAGCTACAGCAGCAGGGGAGGAGACAGCCAACAGCCAACAATGAACCTGAGGGCTAGTGCTGTGCTGACTGCCAGAACTTCTCCAAAACACGCCACCGGCAAACAGTGTCTGAGGTGTGCAATTCAACTCCAGGGAGGCTGCGTCATCACATTGTAATTACAACAACTCATTCCCGCAGCAGCTCCCCATCCCTGATCCTATTAAAAGCTAAATAAGTCAGAGGTTGACGACTTACCTGTTGGCTGCTGGATTACATTTGATACTGTCTGTCACCTTGTAATGCCTCCCACCTCAATCATCACAGAATACTGTCATGAAGTTTAATGCAGGAACTTTTTGTTGTAGGTATCAAACGGTCACAGTTTGCAGGAAAATCTGATCTCGCCTATAATTTTAGGCATTGTCAATTCTAGATTGATAAATAGGTAAAACAAAAGTATTTGAAAAACATTGACTGTTATTTAAGTCTCGGTATGGCATCCTTTTACATACAAATGTAGCAATGCAAGATTGTCTCCAGCCCCGTACAGCTCACACAGATGCTATTTTATGAAGAACAGTCCACCATTAATCAAACACAGCGTTATACACACCAGGAAGAACCACAGAAGAATTGCTTAATTGAAGTCATACAAACTGAGGCTGCCAGCCAGACATTACACTCTGGCGGTTATAAAGCCACTCGCCTGCCAAACTATAGAGATAAGGCAATATGATGTAATTCCATTTCAGAATGAAGGCCATTATAATCAATGGTGTGCAGTTATTAAGTGAATTCAGCCCCTGTATGTTACACTCCATTGCCAAAAGTATGAAAACACTCGCTTGTCGACTGATAATGTAGGTCTATCGAGTTTGCATGGCTGTGTACTAAATTGTATTCACTTGTTAGCAATGACTGTGGCAGAAATAGCTGAATCCATGAAGTGTCCACATACTTTTGGCCTTCTAATGTAAATGCAATCACTCACTTAATATAATGTAAAGTAGAAAAATGTAATGTCAAGTAGAGATAGTGAAACCACATCTCTACATACTGTGTGAAAAAAAGAGTATGTGGGATAATCATTTAAAATAACATTTAATTAAAATGACTTAAAAAAGTAATCTGTGATAGCATGAAAAAAACATTTATTTTCATAATAAACACATACAGTACATTTGAACGTAAAAAAAGTGCAATATGCATTCAGACTACAGCAAATGTACAGTACAAAAAAATTACTGCATACTTAAATATTTTTGAAAGAGAAAACTAAGAAAAAACAGTGGAGCAACCTATCGCTGTGATCGTTGTTAAAATGATTTGACTTTGTCTATGAGAAGCTTCATAAACCATTAGTGATATAAACACTCATCTATCGATATGACACTGCTGCTCTGACCTCACTCTACCACTCTCTGCTGGTTCTCTCAAAGGTGCAATACATAAAATGTAACGGAGACCACAGACATTATATCATCATGATTCTTTTTTTAAATTTTGAACAGATTCAAATGGTGTTTATCAATTAATAACACCCATAGAACTTTGGTCTTCTCCCACATTTCATTGAGTTCAAATGAGTTTAGACGCAAAATCCTATCTTGGCAACTATAATAATCATTTCAATGTAATAAGGAAATCAAAGTATGTTTCTGGTAATAGTAAAGGGAACTGGCAATTCCACAACAGCAGAATAATGCAGAGACCCAGATATTAAACATGAACGCCAAACAAAATCCATAATTGAGAATGAAAGTGAAAAACAATTCTACGCACAGTGACCGAATGTCCAATATAAATGTTACAAAAACCCATTCACTTCAAGTACAGAGCAGATTCAAAGTTTGGTAGCAGTATAAAGGTTTGTGCGGTCTGTGCCGTCATATTTTATTATTGCAAAGTAAAACAGTTAGTCTTATTCTGTTACAGTGGAATTGCCCAAAACCAGACATCAAAATCCTGTTTCATCCCTTCAAAAAAAGTGAAACAAAAAAAAGAATTACAAATGCATGGTCACTGGCATGAACTAGAGGGAAGGAAACTGTCAGTGTCCAAACAAGTATCTATCCAACTCTGTCTTCCAAACCCTCTCCAACACTGGTTGCGTCACACATCTACACCTCTGGTCTCATGGCTTAGGCACTTGTGTGTGTCCTTTTATCAAACCTAAACGCAGGTGAACTAACGGCTCACACAATCATTTAGCACTAAAGACCTCCAATTGTACTGGTTGAAGCATCAGATGCAAAGTGGCAAACACCTGGAAGGGAATAACGGTTAAAAACTCAAGCAGCCCAAATCAAAGGTTGGCATCCATTTTGAAAGGGTCAATTTAAATTACCATGTACAAAGTGCGCATGATGTGCACACACGCACGCACGCACGCACGCACGCACGCACGCACGCCCACCTCAGGACAGCCCTGCTGTCCCGAAATGCTAGCCTTGCACACGGGAAGCAATTCTATCGTTGTGCACACTAGATCTAGATTCTGTGGCAACCCCAGAAGGAAAAACGGCAACTAAACCCTCACCCTCTAATGGAAGCAGCGAGGGTGAATACGAGTCACTGGAACCACCTCTACAGCACAGAACATGTATATATTACATACCAGACTCTGTATTTGTGTGGCACATCAAATGCGCACATTTACTTTCTTTTCCTTGATATTGCATCACAGATGTGATTATGGTATACATGTCTTTTGACATACAATGACAGAGGCAAAGGGCCAGCAAAAGGAACATGTTCTTCAGATCAAGATCTTAGTGTGAAGTGTCTGTTTGGGTTATGTCCCAAACAACCAAAATCTTTTCAGAGACCCAAAATAAAACACGCAAGTAATTAAAAGTTGATACTGATTGCAGTAATAATGCGTCCAAGCAGAAACTGGAGTCATGGAGAAGAACCAAAATGTGTGCAATCCATATTACCAGACACACAGCACTATACAGCAGTTTCTTCTGTAATGTCATTGACTAAGTTTCAAATATATTGAAATACAGTACATAACGTGCTCTCATACGTGTCAGAGAAATGCATGTGCAATTTGAACCTATTCATTTGTTTAAGCTTTTCACTTCTCATAAATTGTTCACAGTAATAATATATCCTCTCATGCACAAACACACAGATAAAAACACTAAATAAAAAAAATATTTGACTGCAAAATAATTGTAAACGAACAAAAGAAAAGAAGCTATGGCAAAGTAGCAAGAAGTTGCATAAAGAACTTCTAATTCTTTCACAGACAGTATACAAAGACACACCAAGTGGAATGAACTGGGTGTCATGGGACATGAGTTGGACATTTTCAGGTAAACAATAGAGAAAATGAAGTAAACCGCAGTGAAACATTAGTAGAACAGTAGTGAACCATTACTAAAACAACAGTGAAAGAGGGAGGAGAAAATGGATGGAACTGGAATGACACTTGGATCTTGTGACCGAATGCATGAGTGGTGTGACCTTCCCTCAGAGGAAATAAAGAAAAACTGTGTCCGGAACCTAAATAAGAATTTGTACGACTCCCAAAGCAACTGCAAACAAAATGAATACTACAGCACAACTTGGTTCACAGACCAATATTCTGATACAATAAAAAGGACAATCAGCATGGATAAGTGTAAATAAAAATGTTTCAGGTGGGGAAGAATCCAGTGAGTTCTCTGCTCAACTTATATAACTGACACTGAGCAGTTTCAATGAGATTTGTGTTCAGTGTAGCCAGCAGTTATCCACATGCTAAGCAAAATCACTAATGGGTTCTGACCTTAGGGCAGTCAGGTCTCAGAAATATCCTCCACAACTATACTGTTAAACCCAGAATTAGACACAGGCTAAAACATTGGAACAAGAGGGCAGAAAGGAGCAGCAAAATTCGGCTGTCAACATATTATTTCCACCACATTGAAGCTAAATGTCAGTTGAGGTTTGACTGTGTTAGGGGTAGGGGCACAGGACTCAGCAGAACATAAATCTATCATATACAGGCTACCCTGCATATAACATCCCATCCATAGCGATCCTATAGATATAAACACCACCCATAGAGATCCTGTAGAGATATAACATACAGCCCATAGAGATTGTATAGGGTTATTACATACCAATCGAAGATATAGGATCTCCGAGACACAAGAAATGACCTTCTCACTTGAAAAACATTTAAAGCGCCACATCACTGTGGTGTCACAGAGGTAGAATGGTCCTGAACAACTCTTGGAATTACAGTACAAGTCAAAAGTCTGGAAACACTTAACACACCTATGCCCCCCCCCCCAGTTGGTGTGTCCATATGTTTGGCTGGTACTGTATATCTAGACATTTTGCCACAGGGAATGTTTAGAGAACATCATGGCATGAGGGAGTTTCAAATCAAGACTAGAAAGAACAACTGACTTTTGTGATAGAAGTTGAAGCATGATTCAGTATTTACGGAAGCTATGGTGTTTTTCTTTTTATATTCAATTATTTGGGCATGTGAATAGATTAAAAATTATTTATGTCATCCACTTGGCTCATCCCAAAAAAATCAGATAACCTTTTTTATGAATTTCTTAAAACTGAACTAAATGCTTATAGGATATTTGAAATTCATTTATAACATGACATCATTAAAATAACCTCCATACTTGAAAATAACAAAGAAAAAAAAACATCTGAACATCCATTTGACCATGTGACAGCCATAACAAGGTGCTCATTGAATGTATGGTGCCCTGTCTGTAATCTGTCCATTCATTCCCCTTACTGAACCCAAGACAGTTGAGCCAACATCAACTCTTCACTCAGCACAGTGATACTTCAGCAGCTCCATTGCCAATCAGTATAATCTGATCAACTCTAACACAGCACTAAGATAAAGAACACTACAATATGAACCATTAGCCAATGGTAAAGCAAACAACACCATTCATTTTAAAGTCTGTGATTTAAAAAGACAATCTGCATATTGAAGGCAGGCTGTATAATGATGAAGTTGTAACTCTGATCTCTAGGCAACTAGAAAGGCAGGGAATTTTACTTTTTCAAAGTATTTTTTTAAGTCCTGATGGAGACCAGGCCTTCTGAATGTATTCATCTTTGCACACAATCATTGCACTCCATGCAGAATCACCCTTTAACTAAGACACCATCTGGACTATAAAATCATATTTGGATTCTGGTTCCTCTTCCTTGAAGTGGATTTATATTAATATATATTTATATTATTCAAATGTTTATTTATATATGTATAATTCTTTACACACACACACAATTTGTTTTTGAGACGGTCCCTATTCCCTCTCAAAGATGTGTGTGACCTCCAGCTCAGAGTAGTGGGGGGAGGGCTATGTGAGGGAGTGTCCATGCGTCCTGTCAGCTCCAGGGACCCCCAGACAGCGCTCTCTCTGGGGTGGCCTGGTCCCTGTGTGTTCTGGGCTGAGACAAAACGAAGTTGGAGGAAGAGGAGAAGCTTGCAGGACACTCCCATTCCGGGGCTGGCTCTGGAGAAAGAGAGAGGAGCAAGAGGGTGCCTGTGTCTGAGGAGCAGACAGAGCACAGGTCTTCGGAGGAGAAGTTGAGGCTGCCTAGCTTAGCCAGGGAGTTGGAGCGTTTGAGGCGTGAGGGCACGGTGAGACCGGCCAAGCGCATGCGAGCCTCGATCTCCTGAGCCCTTTGGCGTACCAGGCCGGGTTTGCCCCTCACACTGCGGATGCTGTCACTGCTAGAGCTGCGGGTCAGTGTGGAGCCGTGGGGAGACGAGGTGGGCGTCAGCCCCCCAGAACCCACGGCACCAAGCAGGGCGTCGTTAGTCAGAGGAACCGTCAGAGGAACCGTCAGAGGCTCCAGGGACACAGAGCACCCCGTGTGGAAGTCTCTTGGGAAGGCGGAGACATCTCCAGGACCAGGGCCCTCCCTTGACCTAGCATCAGGTGGGTCTAGAAGTTCCACAGGGTGAAGCCCCTCCTGGGACAGGCCTGACAACCTCTCCAGCCTCTCGGCCCTTCGGCGGACCAGCCCTGACCTCTGCAGCTGAACCAGAGTCTCCTGCTGCGGTGCCAGGTTGCAGGCCGCCCCCGGCTTCTTCTCCTCCGGGCTCAGCAGCTCCGGGACAGGGGGAAGCACAGGTACCCCGAACGGTTTCCCTTCCTCAGTCCCCCCTTCAAGCACACTGTCTATGTCCTCAGAGGTTAGAGAGCAGAGGACTGCAGCTAAAGGTGCTAAGGCCAATGATGCACATTTGGCACAGTCACAGAGAGGGCCACACAAGCCCAGAGGGCTGGGGGAACGGGGAGAGGTGACCCTTGGAACAGGGGGGAGGGGTGCGACGTTAAGGCATAAAAGTGCATCCTGGGCCAATGAATCCACTCTATGGCTGCTCATGTCCTCTGACTGAGGAACAGCTAAAGGCTTGACTGGGCGAAGGGGTGTGGAGACAGCAGTATCCTAAACAGAGAGGAAACAACAAGTCAAAATGAACAAAGAATAATCACGCCTTCAGCAGTTCAGTTATCAATTCCACATGAGCTCCTGAACACAGGTTTGAATATTACAGGAAAGGAAGAAACCCACATACACTGAGACTGGGCAGGTTGTCAAAGTGGTTGTTATTGTTGGAGTTCTGGTTCAAGGTTAGCAGGTCCAGCACGTGGTCCTCCTTCTCCCCCTCGTCTTCCAGAACCATCTCTACCTCTCCTTGTGCATTCTCCACTCGTCCTCCGGGCTGTGCTAAGGCCTCCATTTCTGCCTCCTCTTTCTGGGCCTCCTCCTCATCCTCTTCCTCCACAGTGCTGAACTCCAAGCGAAGGCGCAGCTCCTCCAGGGGCTCTGGTCCTCGGCAGCAGGTCTGGGCCGCCGTGCCCTCGCCTGCCAGGCCGAAGTGGGGCAGCGACAGGCCCTCTCGCCCCTCGTAGGCCTCGTCGTCCAGAAGAGCGTCTCGCTCCACGTCCTCTATCTCTATGAAGACCCGCTCCATGTTCAGAAGGGGCGGGGCGCGCACCGGCGTGGAAGGGTCACTGTCCAGGGCCGAGTCCGACAGCCTGCGGAAGTAGTAGTTGTTGTAGGCGGGGTCCACCTCCAGACTGATCATCCTGCAGGGGGAGGGAGGGCGTGCGGCCCCCTTCTCCTCCAGGGCCTCCTCACAGCAGGGGGGCATCCCAAGCTCGGGGGTCTGGTTACCACGGTCCTCGCAGCACAGCTGGCCCTCATGGAGGTCACAGTCCGGGTCGGGTCGGTCAGGGCGCCACAGCTTGTTGTGTCGCTGCTTACTGGAATAATAACAGAGCAGAAGCTATTACCCAGGGCACTACTTGAGTTCTGTCAGAAGGTCTGCCCTAGTTTATCTGTGCTTGGGTAATAACAGGACATCTGACAGGGACTGTACCTGGCGTCCAGGATGCCCTCATACTCAGCCAGCTGCCTCATAAAGCCGGAGTTGGGCCGAGTGATGCTTCTCTTCTGCTTGACGAAATTGTAGGCCTTCTCCAACGACCATCCATACTCTTTCATGGCGTAGGCGATAACGGTGGAGGCCGAGCGGCTGACACCCATCTTACAGTGCACCAAGCACTTGGACTGGTTTTTCCTGATGCAGGTCAAGAAAATGCAAGGTTGTTAGGGGAATCTGACAAGAATCCTCAGGCAGTTCTGTCACTCAAGCAAAGTGACCGTTCATCATCTGAGGCTAAGGCAACAACAGACGCTGGGTGGCTAGTGATAACAGTCTGCAGCTCCCTTCTCTAGGACAACTTGACCACAGACATGGTCCCACACTGTCGTGTCACCCTAGTCAAGACAATCAGGCCTCCGGAAGCTACTGTTATCTTAGTGAAAACTTCAGTACAATACAGTTAACGGTTCTGACCTAAAGCCACTTATCAACTGAATAAACAAACAACTAATAGAGTGGCTTGCTTTATTACCCTTGTCCCTCCCCCCTCTAACATGTTTCTAGCCTAACAGGACATACTTGGCTTTAACGATAAAGTTGTAAGTCTCGTTCCAGTGTGCCAGCAGGTCGGTAGCCTCCTCGTCATAGACCCGTACGTTGTGGTAGGAGAATGTTCCTGGGAAGAAGTTATCTATCTCCCTGGTGACGTTGAGGATATAGCCCACCCTAGTTAAGAGACAATTTGTTATTTAAGGCAGCTACACTTTTCCATAATATTCTCACAATATTGTGACTCCCATCAATACATACCCTCTCGGCCACAGACGTGCACACCCGCCCGCACCATTAGGTAAACTAATATATTACATAGAAAACGTTGGGAAACTAGCAGAACATTCTTCTCACCCAGTGTCCTGAAGCTCCTCCAGATTGGAGGCGTTCCATTCGGATCCCTGTAAGAAAAAGTGTCAAGGTGTCTGACTGACTACACATTAATACATAAACATTCACAACAAGATGCACAGTGACGGCTGTCGAAAAATTTATCTTCCAGAATGTATCTTTTAAGCAGTATCATACAAACATGGTGGCATTAGAAGGCCGAATGCCATTGAGACAAATTGATTATCCGGCCTAAACCAATGAGGAAAGCTTTCTTAAATGCACTACATTAAGCAGAAAGGCAGAGGGTCCATTTACTCCTGCACTACCATGCCAACGTCTTTTAACTTATTGTCATGCAAGTGACAACAAAGGATTTAGTGAACGCAGTTCTGGGACCAGGCTCGACTGTGAGTAGGGACAAGCTGACTAACCAGGTAGAGGTGGTCAAAGATGAGTGTTGCCTTGTCCATCTGGCCCAGGATCAGGAGCATCTCGTTGTCAATGAACTCCTTGTATTGCATCAGGTTACAGTTCATATGCAGCTCCAACTCGGTTCGGATCTGAGACCAAAGCAAGTTCATCAACTCACAACCATTTTAAATTCAACCAGTTGTCGATGTGGTGTTAGAGTACATTAAACCATGTCCCATCAGAAGGGTCTGCGTTTGTAGTAACGGATTTTGTTTCCAGTACTGTGTCCCAGATGGCAACGAACACACACAGAAAGCCACGATTGGCCCAGGTCAAAGAAGAGCATTTTTCAGAGATGCTCACCTGTTTCGAGGTGACGTTCTCCAGGTCCTGGTACATCATTATGCTTCGGAGTTTGGCTTTGATAAGGCACTCTGTTCGCTCCCTCTCTGTGGGCCTGCATCAGTAGTGACAGACACATACACTCTTCAGCATACAATCAAATTCAATCAATCAAATGTATTTTATAAAGACATTTTTACATCAGCAGTTGTCACAAAGTGCTTCTACACCACACCGCTACTCGCTACACCACACTGCTACTCGCTACACCACACCGCTACTCCACACCGCTACTCGCTACACCGCTACTCGCTACACCGCTACTCCACAACACTACTCCACACCTCTCCTCTCTCAGTCAACGGTTAAGTCAGAACCAGCAGAATACTACGCCAACACACCCCTCCTATACCTGTCTTTCCATTTACACAGGGGCAATTAGAGTGAACTGCCTTGCTTCAGGATCTTTCTACACACGTTACTTCATATTCCTCTGAGATTTCTTTAGACTGACTTGTCAACAAACATGGTGGGAGAGTCAGGCCGCAAGGTCTCCAGGTCTCTCATAGCGTTCCACTCGTTGATGCAGCTCTGCTCCGATGCAATGCAGCTCTCGTAGTAGCCCATCCAGGTGAGGGCCATGCCACCGGGGAAGTAGTTGTATCTGCGGGACACCTCACACGCCTTGTGGAGTATCTGTAGTGCCGACCTAGGTTTGGAAAGAGACTGTGGTCAGAGTGGGACAATACTTATACACAGTGGGTCAAATATATAAATAAATAAAAAACATATATAACAAACTTCTGGAAGAAATGGGGTGCAACAAAACTATGCCCTACACTTTCGATGGTTATTGAGATAATTTACATGAATAAATGGCTAACTTTGTAGGGAGGTCATCTGTTAAGCACTTCAAAACAACCACTGATTTCCAAAGGTACTTATAAAATAAATTAGAGTGACCAGTAGATGGCAGAGTGAGTGTGTCTTGAAACTCCACAAACTTGTTCTTAGATGTGAAGTGGGCCACCAATGTACTGTTGTGGGATGGTTTTATTAAGAACAACGTACTGAGCATTAGTTCTTTTCTAAGCTGCCGTCTACTTACCACATGGCCTGTACAGACACAGGTTTGAAGACATGATTCCGACTCACTGTGTTCACACTAAAACCCCTGAGGGAGACAAGACATGCCCATAACTCTCTGATCACACACAGTAACCATTACAACATACTTGGCTCAATCAAAAACCAGGTGGAAAGTGTGCGAGTAGGCGGTGGTGTGGTTGGTGTTTCTAGGCCAACTGATGCAGCATATTGGGTTTACATAAACAGTGAAAAGCATGAGGTAGGTGGAACATACCCAGGGCACAGTTTGGGCCCAGCAAGGTATTTTAAGACCTCCTGTATCACTATAACCGCAGTCTGACTCTCATCCTTGAACATCTGTTTGATTCTCTAGTTTTGAATTACAACCCTGTTTCCCAAAAAGTTGGGATGCTGCATCAAATGCAAATGATGTGGAGATCATCCCTGTATTTAATCAAAAACAGTACAATGACAACATATACAATGTTAAAACTGAGAAATTATATTTTTCCTGGAAAATAAACATGAATTTGATGCAGAAACCAGTTTCTAGAATGTTGGACAGGGGCATGTTTACCACTAAACATAAGCATTTGGGAAGTGAGAAGACCAACTACTGTAGTTTTGAACACAAAATGTTTTCCCATTCTTGCTTGATATAGGATTGCAGCGGCTCAAGACTTCGTGTCTGCTTTGTCAAATTTTTCATTCCATAATGAGCCAAGTGATTTCAGTAGGTGACAGGTATGAATGGCAGGTAGGCCAGTTTAGCACCTGGACTCTTACTACAGAGATATGCTGTTGTAATATGTACAGAATGGGGTTTGACATTGTCTTGCTGAAATAAGCAATACCTTCTCTGAAACATTTCTGGATGGCAGCATATGTTGCTCCAGAAGCTGTGTATATTGTTCAGCATTAACAGTGCCTTTACAGATTTGCAAGTCATCCATACCATGTGCACTAATGCACCCCAATACCATCACACTGGCTTATGTACTGTGCACCGGATGTTGTCTCGCCTCTTTAGGCCAGAAGATGCGGCATCTATGATCCCCCAAAATAATTTCAAATATTGATTCGTCAGACCACAGGACAGTTTTTTACTTCACCTCAGTTTATCTTAAATGAGCGTGTCCAGAGATGTACTGCGGTTCTGGATCTTGTTTATATGTGGTTTCTTGTTTGCATGAGTTTCAACTTGCATTTGTGGATGCAGCATTGTACTGTGCTCACAGACAATGGTTTTCAGAAGTGTTCCTGAGCCCATTCTCTGAATCTTTTAATGATATTATGTACAGTAGATGATGCGATCCCAAACTGCAATTTCACATTGAGAAATGTTATTCTTAAATTGTTGGAGTATTGGCCTGCACAGTCTTTGAGTGGTGAACCCCTCCCCATCTTCTGAAAGACTCATCTTCTCTGGAATGCACTTTTTATACCCGATAACGTTATTGGCCTGTTGCCAATTAACTGAATTAGTTGTGAGATGTTCCACCAAGTAATTTATTTAGCATTATAAAACTTTTCCAGTCTTTTGTTGCCTCACTCACAGCTTTTTGGAAATGTGCTGCTGGCATCAAATTCAAATTGGGCAGATATTTTCCAAGAAACAATAACATTTCTCAGTTTCAACATTTGATGTTAAATAAATATGTATTCTCTTTAAAATAATTTCTGGTAAAGGGAAATGTTCTGCACTTCACATGAACAATAGAAAAGCAACTCAATTGGAGTTCATTTCAATTTAGGTCGGTTGTTTTTTGTGTAATTATTGTTAGATAGCATGTGGAACAAATTATATATTTACTCATGATATTACAGTGCCATGAATAGTATTGGGCCCCATTTGGATTATCTATACTTTACATATTTGGACATAAGGGAACCAATAACAAATAGAAATGTAAATACTTCTAAATGTAATGAACAATGTTATGCAACACCTAATAACCCATGTGAAACAGTGATAATCCCTTACACTCAATAACTGGTTGTTATTAAGCCACCATTAGCTGCACTGACTGCAATGGAAGTGTGTTGTTTTTAATCACACTCACATGGCTGTGGAGGAATGCTGGAAGTCTGTGACATTTATTACAGCTATTACAGCTTTAAACCAAAAGAGCAGTGTCCAGTGTCCAGCGGGAGTTAAGCGGAAACAGAGTATCTCACTTACCCATCTCCATCCAGATGAATCTTGGTGTCACTCCACAGTGGCAGAACCATGCCAATAGAGCAGCTTTTACTGGGAACAACACACAAAGACACGTTCCCAGCAGATCAATACAAAATACATCTGGTTCGATCCTGCTACAGGAAGTGTAAGATCTGGCATCAAGGACATGTAAAGTCAGTGAGAAGAGTGTCTCACCCAAACGCAGCCAGGACCTGGCCCAGGCCCATACACACCTGTCCTTGTTGCTGAAGTCCATCCCCAGCAGGATGTTCTCCTCGGTGTCCTGTCGTCCACTGGTGTACACCACCACCATGTACCGCACTCTGTCTGACCAGGCGCTCTCCAACCGCACAGCCTGTACCCAGGGACATGACAGGTTCATCCACTCCATCACAATCAGGTTACCTGCACTGAGCCCACATACGCACGCGACTACCCAAACATGTCAGTTAGATACAAGGCATTAATGCAAATTGACTTTGAAAATCGAGGGTGACCTAAAAGGGCATGGACATTAAACCAACAGTCCAAAACCAACACATTTACACGTCAATCCTCTAAAAAGTCATTTGTTCCAGTGAAAAGCTCTTTGTAAATACATAGGAGACAGCATTCCAACAGAGTGTGAAAACACAGTGGTAGGTAAGAATAACTGACAAACTATTTCACAAGACATGGAAACACTGAATAGTCTCCTGTGTACGTTCAAACATGTTCTCATGAGCTAATAATTACAGTGAGCAAACGAGAGTCTTAAGTACACAATAAAAAGCTTTCAGGCAGGTTGCCTATGTCATGGTGCCAGTTGGTTAGTCACTGGCCAGGGCTCTGTGTGTGTGTGTGTGTGTGTCTCATACCAGTTTAATTCGATCCTCTGAGCGCAGAATGTTGATCATCACCTGCAGGTGCTGAGGTAAGTCCCCTGATGAAAAAAAGGCATCAAACAGTCAATTCAATAATTATAAACATGCAACTCTGGAAAAAATTAAGAGACAACTGCGCCATTTTCTGTCCTTTCCAAAAAAGTTGAAAAGGAATGTTTTGGGCGAGGAACAGAAGCATTCAATTTGCAGTGGTCTCATAATTTTAACCCTTAATTTCCTCAATCAAAATCTTCCTTTGCAACTTTTTTGGAAAGGAATGAAAATGGCACAGTGGTCTCAACTTTTTTCATTTTTTCCAGAGCTGTATGCATCTAATTATTATTTAAAATATATATAAACATTTTATCTCGTCATACCACATGGCAATGGACGTTGAGTGAGATCATCAAGCAGACTTCAACTTAATGCACTTGATTGCTACCCGAGAGAGTAAAAGCCAGCGCATAGGGTTAGATCCCATTAAGACCTCACAGTCATGAACAATCATTTATATAACATCAACTAAACATGTAAATCCGCCTAGTTTTGCTTTGATTCTTTCTGATTCTGCTCATGGAGCTGAAAGGACTTCCAACATCACCGCACATTCCACTGGAACCCACGTTGAGCGAGACGTCTTTAGACCTCAGTAGCAGCAAGGAGCATCTATCAGATGTGTTTTATGTTAACTCGGAATGCAAATGGTGACAACTGACATTTTCACTGGTTCACACAGAAAAAAAACAATTTCTCCAACCCAACTCAGCCATCAGGTCTCGTTCAGCCAAATAAAGCTATGGTAGTGTCATGAAAAGATACACAGGAGAAAATATTTCCGATGTAGGTATGTGTAGTAACAGTGCTCCCTGCTGTTGAGATCTAGATACAGAATCCTGAATCCTATTCCATTTTGACTTTCACTGAAGACAAGAACTGTTTCCTGCCTGTACATATTGATACACCACAACCTTGGCTTTAGACAACAAAAGAAACACACAACGGTCTTCTTCACAATCATATTCTAAGTGCATCCTGCCAGGATTGAAGTACGTAAATGAGGCTAACCAGAGGGAGTGGCTAACCAGGGGGAGTGGCTAACCAGAGGGAGTGGCTAACCAGAGGGAGTGGCTAACCAGAGGGAGTGGCTAACCTGAGGGAGTGGTTCTGTTCCAAATGGCACTGTATTCCCTAAAACTGGGCTCTTCAATTCCTCTCCTGGAGGATTAAAACACCATGATTTTAACTGGTAGTTAAAAAGATCAGGTGAGTTGCAATTAACATAGAGGATCAAAACCAGAAGTGAATGGGCCCTTAAGGACTGGAGTTGAGGAGCCTTATAAAGTGCACCCCATTTTCTGTTCTATGCATTCACTGTTTATTCAACTGTTTATTATAAATCAACATCTTTGGATGTTCACAACTATTCTTAAACCTCATGTTTGTTTTCTCCAATTTAAAATCAAAGTATATGCCATTTCTCTGTTTTAATATCCAACCATTGCATCATAAAATAGTTGTGTGTGTGTAGCAGTGTATTCATACAAAAAACACTGACAAATCAAGAAATAACCAGCATGGAAACGAGCATGGAAAATGCTCTTTACACATGTATAATTATTTATTATTACAGTGACGACAATTATAAAAAGGGCAGCGCAGCATTTGCCAGCCACAGTGTTCAAACAAACCGTGTCCTCTCCTGGACAACTTTAATTACAGCTCCCAGCACCAAGCTGGCTGTGAGCTTGTTCATTGTGCTTTGCAGCTTCATAGTTCATCCATAGATAGACGCCTCATACTGAGACTTATTAGTAGGTTTGGCTAGACCTTCCCAAATGGTAAAAGCCAAAGGCTATCATTTTTTTATTAGATATTAACAGACACAGGATTTCTCTACTGAAGTTCAGAGGCCTACTTCCACTTGTACGCCTTTATGTTTAAAAAAATATATATATTTATATAATTCCTTTACAGCTTTCACTAGACAGTGTTTTCTAACAGTCAAGACTGGCCAGCAATTGTTGGCAACTCAGACAGGGTGACTCCAGCTCATTAATCTGAAATCGGTTACTTTACAACCAGAGGGTTCAACACAATCTACACCAAGACAATGTATGCTGTCACCAAATACTGGATAACCTACAGTACAAAGGCCTTGGAGATTACCCTGTTTCAAATATTCTGTATGACAGCAAACAAAAAGATGGCCTATTTAGTCTACAGATCACAGTCTATACAGGCAGAGCTTTCTCTATAACAAACACATGACTGCATCCTAACTCCTTATCAACGCAAAACAACTGGGCAAGCAGACAATTCTGGGTGTTCTCAAATTCAGCCAATTAACTTGGTGATACAAACCATTCCACATTCCAAATGTTAAAGTTTCACAGAGTGAAACTTCAACACAGGTCCATAAAGAGTGAAAATACTCCTATGAAATTAAAATGATACTTGGGATAAGAAAGCTGTGTTTAACAAAAGAAACATTGAAAGTGTGTGCTCACCTGTTCTACACAACTGTCAATTAAAACCACTGCCTCAGAATCACACCTGATATCATTTTTAAACCTACATGATACTACTGGCAAAACACTGAGGCATGGTGAGGCTTTGAAATATGTTGATGCTTGGAACCTACTCCGTATTGTGTTTAGAAAAGACATTGCCCGTGACATTTCGGCCATATGACACACCTGCTCATGTCTAATTTCTTACAGTTAACTCTGGACATTACGGGGACAGTACCAAAATCACTAATTATTAATGGAAAAATACATTTGGATATTTCTTAAGTTGTATTGTAGGGTTCAAGTGACTACAACATACTGTTGAACTGAATGCAACCAGTACATAGAAACTACACAGCTGATTTCTATAATGAAAGGTAGGTTATGAGTCCATTATTAGAGTCATCTGAGTAATGCTAGGGCGAAAGACAAAATGTGCATCCCTGAGAGGCCCCAGAATCAAGCTTGGGAATTCCTGCTTAACCACTGATCTGCCTTTGCTTCATGTCTGGAACATGCTAATAGCCCACTGGACACCGTCCCAGCAGTGTCAACTCACTCATCTGAAATACATTCAAGGACAGCAGGTTGTTTTGTCTGGGTAAAGAGTCAAAACAACAACTGCAACACTGTCTGGACAAAGCAGTGTGTTTTGGAGCATTTACCCACTTCGCCAGACAGAGCAGACCTCGGCCAGGTCCTGTCCAGTGATGTTGTGGCAGATACTCACCTGCATGTTTATGATGAGGATGTGCTTTCTGGCCCTGGGGACTGTTGCCCTGCTGCAGGAACAGGGCGGCCCCCTTCACCATGAAGAAGCTCTCGCTCAGGCTGAGAATATAACACGGAGAGAGCAGTTAGGTCAGTCATGCGATCAGTTGAGGCCACTTGTCCACGTCAGGACTGTGTTTGATAAATAGTTGTCTGACAGGAACTTTCCCCAGCCCTACGTTACAGAAAGATCAGGGGAGTAGTTAAAACAAAAAATGCACCTGATAGAAAAGACAAGTGTTTTATACAGGTCAGGAGGCCCAGGTCAGCATTGAGATAATAAACCGAGATAAACTACACCAAAAAACAAACAGGCAAGGTACAGCAGTAAGCCAGGTGAGGGAATCAGGCTCAATATACAGCCCTGCAGCAGCTAGGATTCAAGCTTTGATCCTGAATGTTGAATCTAGCTCTTTTCTCCTGTGTGAGCAGCTGCATCCTGATGGGATCTGTCAGGTCTCTGCTGGCCCAGGAAAATGCAAAACAGACTGAATATTTAGAGGCAGTATTTTCTAATGCATTCCTAAGAGCAATCCATTTAGGTCTCACCTTTCTAATGTAAATGTCCAAACTGCCATTGCATTCCTTAGCAATATGGCATGGCAGTGGTGAAAAACAAGGGCTGAAGCTGTTCTTCACAATAACTCCAATTATTTTCTTTCACTTTGCTTACAGAATTAGTGTCGCTCTTCAGGCTTGTAAATCCACCTGACAGCAGGGCGGAACATATATCCATTGTACCCTGTTAGTGCGGTCTAGCGAACTTGCACATCACTGGAAAGTACAGGTGTGATGAGACATAAGAACAAAACAAACCTCAAAACAAAATCAGAAAATATCAGAGCCTCTGAAGGCGCCTGGTAAATGACAAAATAAGAATTTCAGGTGAAACCTATTATATGGATTGCTCTGATGACAGAAGCCTGGTTGTGACGGCGATTAGTCTAAACATTTGGGGGTCACATTTTTAAGCCCAGTGAGGGTCAAGAACCATCCCTCCATCCCCCTCCCTCATTGAAAGTCCCTGACTGGACTTCCTGAGAACAGGCCAGGAGGCCTGGCCCAAGCGTACAATAACACCGAAACAACAAGCTTTGCTTTGTGTGCCCATCACACTAGAAACCCTCCCACCCGGCTCCACCACAGAGTTCCACACTGACCAGGGTGCTAATCACAAGAGTTTGCGTATTACTTTGGCCATTGTTTCTCTCCTCCTTCGCACCCTGATTTAAGATGTAAGGAGCTATCCATATAGCCACAAGGAACAATGAATTAGGTAGAGATGCAGCTAGCTAGAACTACAGAATATATATAAGTCACTATGAGTGAAGATACAACATCAGAAAGCCACTGAAGAACCTCATCAAACACCTTATCAATTCAACACCCCCCGTCTACCCTACGACTCAGCTTCATTACCAGTACCAATAAGAAAATACAAGTTATTGCATTTGTAAAAGGCTTTTAATTATAGAGGAATAATTTCAGGGCATGAAAAAGAAAACATGTAAAAAATAAGACAAATGTCAGAAGGACATCAATCTCAGTACGGTAGACAAGAACTTCATGGTTCAGAAAGACACATGCTATACAGCGCACTTGACAAACACAAGACTTCCTACATGTTGAAATATACATAGTATGGTCTAGAAGTACGCTGCCTGTCTAAACTTAGACGACAAACCAACTCGGGGATGTGCTGAACATGAAGCATCCTCTCCTTTCCTGCCAAGCCTCCGTCCACCACCACGATCCACACTCAGACAGTCTAATTAACTAGCTACTGCTATGGTGTCTCCAGTCCTCCGGCAGGGACAGTACCCTGCTATCAGCCAGCCTCTCCACTAACACCAGGGCTAAAAATATAACCGCTATCACGGCAAACAGACAAAGCGGTTCCCTAAACATTGATCCCTTATGATTTTAGAGTGTCTAAAGTATGACTGAAAAGACAATCACAAATGTATTGACTATGGTTTAAGACATGTGATGCGCCAGAACTCGATCTGATGATTTCCCACCTGATCTGTTGAAGTGTGCCTCAGTAGCCAGGCTGTACATTCACCTCTCCGTATGTATAGGGAAAACTTTTTCTAACATTTGAATTCATACTCAAGGACTTTTTATTTGGGGTATTTTGCCGTTGAGAAATTAAGAACTATAAATATGTTGTCCCGTCATTTAAATAATTTGAACATTTATAGACAGGTTTGGCGTACGGTGCCTTTTCGTAGATGACCGCCACTGCCTACGTTCAAGCCTTCACTGAACAACTAGCGGACGAGTAGCTGCAAAGCCTAATAGCAATTACGATCTGAACGCTAGCATCACCTTCCAAATGAGGGACTCATGGTTAAGTCGCCACTCACTCCACAGAGAACTGTGCTAGACTCACATAAGGCATATTTTGCTCTGGGTCAGCACGGCGGTCTTCACAAAACCAGGCAGCATCTTCAGCACACGGCGTCCTGAGGATTCCACCACCAAATGCATACAGTTGTCTGTTGACAACTGCTGTCTCTCCCCTGTTAGCTTTGTAGCCCATTTCAGCCCAGACAGTGAGTTGGAGTAAAGTAATGTAAAGAGAGAAATGGCTTCCCTGGGTGATGTACTTACTTAGTCCTGCCTTTTTGGAGGGTTGTAGGCAGGCAGCTGCCCGCTCCTCTGTATAGGTCTACGGTTCTCCTCTGAACAAATCTACAGCCAACTTTCCAATCTCCACACAGTCTCTCTGTGGTAGTGTCCTGAAGAAAAGCTCAGTCAGAGTGTTCCTGCCTGAGACTTGGTGCAGTGCACTGTTTCCACTAGCAGCCTGAGGGAGGGGCTTGTGATCTCTCTCACACACGCACACACAGGTCTCTTACACACTCATTACAACCAACAATCTTTGCTTTCCTCAGTCTTGTTCTAAACCAGTGACACACCTCTTTCGCTCTCGCACAGACTCCCACAAAACCAAACCACCCCTCTACACACACACGCAAAACCAAACCACCCCTCTATACACACACACACACACACACAC